>VWZI01000085.1:157270-186179 GCA_013396835.1 Psilopogon haemacephalus
AGCTCTCTCAGCATCTTTGTGGCCCTCCTCAGGACTGGCTTCAACATTTCCATGTCCTTCCTGTGCTGGGGGCTCCAGAACTGCATACAGGACTCCAGGTGGGGTGTGAGGAGAGCAGAGCAAAGGGGCAGAATCCCCTCCCTTGCCCTGCTGCCCACAGCTGCTCTTGCTGCAGCCCAGCACACAGTTGCTGTCTGGGCTGTGTGTGCACACTGTTGGCTCATCTTGAGCTTCTCATCCACCCAGACCCCCAGGTCCTGTTCCTCAGGGCTGCTCTCAGCCACTCGCCACCCAGCCTGGAGTTGTTCTTGGGATTGCTCCCACCCAGGTGCAGGACCTTACACTTGGCCTTGTTAAATTTCACGAGGTTAGCCTGGGCACACCTCTCCAGCCTGTCCAGGTCCCTGCACCTGCTGCCATTAGTCTGTTGCTGCTTATTTGCATGAGCTGCACATAATGCTAATGTACCACTTAAAAGACTGCATTCTTCTTTAAATTGTCGTTTCTTTCAAATCCTTGCATTAAAGGAAATTAGGCCTCCAGCATTATTCCAGGCAATATCATCCAGGAGAACAGTTCCTGGAGCACTGTTAAAAGTCCACTCAATAGCTGCTGGCTGCTAATGCCTTATCTATCACACAAAAGCAGGGAGGAGAATACACTTACTTGCAAGTCGTTACAGAAACCACAGGTTAATTCTCTGGTAATACAACCCTCCAGCAGGCAGAACTCTAAACTGTAAATACAGCCCTTTTTAAAAGCAATCATAGGCCTAGTGGAAATAAAATCCTGTGCAACCCCCTTTTAGCCTTTCAGCTCTCCAAGCCCACTGGAGCATAGCTGAGCAGAAATAACAACTCCTTCCACCTTCACTACACACAGAATGAGCACCACCGAGATTAGATATGGAGACAGCATTCTTCACAAAGGATGCAGCAAATGAAAGTGTAGCACATCATCAGAGATCAGCTGCTTAGAGAATCACCTACTGAAGCAAAGCCTTCAGCTGTTTCGTTCACAAGCTCAGCAGAAGCATCCTATGCAATACTCAGAGTGCCTGAATCACATTTTCTTCTCTCGCCTAGGGAATGTCTTTGGCTTCAGTGAGAAAGCATCATTAGGTACCTGATTTGGCAGCTATAAGCTTCTTCCTGGAAAGTCCCCAACTCATAGAATCATAGAATCAGTCAGGGTTGGAAGGGACCACAAGGATCATCTAGTTCCAAACCCCCTGTCATGGCCAGGGACACCCTACCCTAGATTAGACTGGAGAGAGCCTCATTCAGCCTTGCCTTAAGCTCCTCCAGGGAACCCCTGGAGATCACATTGGGTGATTCTGTGCTCCACAACCTCCCTGGGCAACCTGTGCCAGTGTCTCAGCACTCTCACTGTGAAGAACTTTCTCCATGCATACAGAATACACTTCCATGGCTTTTTCCACGCTGCCCTTTCCCTGATTGCATCTCATCATTGCTATTTTATTGTTATCCTTATTGCTAGAGGAAAATATTAAACTCTTCCATTAACCACACCTAGAAATGTTTTTTTTTTAAGGGCTCAAAACAGGGAATCCCAGACACAAATCCCTGCCAACCTGGCAGAGCCATTCTGTCTTGGCAGCAAAAGGTTTCAAAGAGACAGCCAAAACTTTTGACCATCCAATTTAGATTTGTCCTGAGATGCAAAACAGACTTTCCTCCTTCCCTCCCATTAACCACACCTAGAAATCTTTTTAAAGGGGCTCAAATCAGTGAATTCCAGACACAAACCCCTGCTGACCTGCCCATCTGGCAGAGCCATTCGGTCTCAGCAGCAAAAGGTTTCAATCAAATAGCCAAAACTTTTGTCCATCCGATTTAGATTTCTCCTGAACTCGACAGGGTCCAGAAGGAAACAACTTTGGAACAAACTTTGTGAGATGAAGACTCTCCAGATTTCATCAAACTCTGACCTGGTAATAAAAACACTCTACCTCTGCAGCTAGGGGAAGGTTAATGCCTTGCGTGCAACAAAAGTTTTTGCTGACAAATTAGGCGTGTTGGAATTAAAAGGAACAGAAAGATGTAAAATGATACAAAAGGGAAAAAAAAAAAAAAACAACAAAAAGGTAATTAAAGGCTTAAAGCAGTGCAGTTGAAGTCAAACGTCAAAACGAGAGATGGATGATTTACCTAGTTCACTGTCCAGTTCCTCCGTGTGTACCCCTTCTTCTCCAAGGGAAGAGCAGTAAATGAGACAGAAAAAATTAAAAGAAAATTTCAGATACCAGCACCAAGCAAGAAATTCCCTACAGCAAACAGCAGAACCGGCACTACTTTTCTACAGACCAAGCCCAAGCTTTTAATTTATCACACTGTGGTGGCCAGAATATTGATGGATCTGATGTAGATAATGAAAGGAGTGGTCCTTGCATTCTCAAAATGCCTGTGTCAATTGACTGCTTCCATGCCTCGCTTTGATATGGCACAGGAACACATTTGTGTCGTTCTCACCCTAGTGAACCTTGTCCCTCAGATCCCTTCGGCCCAGCCTTAGTGATCTGTTCTGCAGACACAGGGATCTATCAGAAGGCCAGGTCTGAATACTCATGAGAATTTCTGAGAGGGGAACCTTGCATCTCAACAGCAGCTAACGTAGCAAGGTTTTCAAGTAAGTCCCCAAATTGATGTGCATACAGAGCCCAATGGATTTCACTGCAGTCACTTGGATGATTTAAGACGGACATGAAGCAAAGTGCCTTGGACAACTGGAGGCACAGGGCCACAGTGAAGTCCTGATGCACTGGTGAGGCATGTGCAGGAACGCACCGCATTTAGCAGGGCACCTGGGACGAAGACCACATCGTTTTTCAAAGACACGAAGCCATCAATATTCACTGCTGCCCCATTTATCATTACCTGCTCCATATTCATAAGTTAACAGCGACACAGATGATTAAAGTATTGCTTGGCCTATAAATAATAGTAATGCAGCCTGGAAAATGAACGATGGTGACAAAACCAGAACAAAGATGGTGAAAACAACCTTGGGCCCAATACAGTAAAGTGTAAGCCACACTGATAGAATGATAGAAGCAAACGGGAGATGTAGTGTCACAGCATTGCCTTTGAAAACCTGGACACCTGCAAAAAAAACACTTCCACAACCTGTTTGGAGTGTATTCTACCGAAACATTTGCTTAGGACCACTGGTGTGGAACACGAATTGCAATTTCCTTTGATAGCCTAAACGACTGCAAACAGCCAAACACCTGTTTAGGCACACATATCCTGATAAAGAGAAAACACGAGGCAACTGCACCCAAACAAACCTGAAACAGCAGCTAACATCTAGAAGAACAACAGACAGGATGGGATCAAGCCTGAAAACACACACACAACAAACAAAAGAGAGGAGGAGCTCGAAGGACTTCTGTGGAACCACATCCAGTAATGACCCTGGCCAGATCAGCTTCTACAATGCAGTCAAAATAACCTCACGTTGTTTTCAGAGGTGTAATTATCCTCACGTGCAAAACAACATCAGAGAAGCCAAGCAAAGTGGTGCTGCTGTGCACCGCTGTACCTATGCACCAACCAGCTAAGGAGTGAATGTTAAACATCTGCAGTAACGAGCAACTTAGTGAATGAAGTGAAGGGGTTTGGCGGGGGGGGTGTGAAATTATCTGATTTGCAGGACCTGAGAAACAAAAACACTGCTACCCTGCAGGATCAGTTACATTAAAAAAGGCCAGCTGCATATTTCTAACCTCAACAAAATAAAATACTCCAGTTTCTTTTCTAAGAGGACAAAAAAAATCCAACAACTTTCCCTTCTGCAAAGAGGCACTAAATTGTTTAACAGAGGAGCTCAGCCATCCATTGTTGCCTTCTCCTGGCTGTTTCTTGCCCTGGCTCAAGGGTACAGCATGGGGACATACTGACCCACAATGGCACATGCTGCTTGTTGGCACCACCAGGGCTAGGGATGCAATGGGCCTCCTGCTGGAAAAGAAAGCCAGGACAGAAGTTGTGCTTCAGGTAAAACCACCCTCTGAAAGGGGGGAGGTTATGCTGAGACTTAGCAGCCTCCTCTTTTAAACTGCCAGCAATGTTTAACTGCAAGAAGGGAGCTTTGCTTGTATGCTCTTATTATTTGATTTTGCTCCAGTTCTGATTCCCCACTGGCATATGCATTTTTAGGTGCAGAGCAAGGCCCTCCCTAAGCCAGCTCCCTTCATTCTCTTCTTGACAGATGATGCCAGTTGCTAACAATCTGAAGCAGGCACCAGCTGAATGTGCTCAGGTCTTTACCCATCCTTGTGGTTTGGGGCGAGGCTGCATTGTGCACCAGGATGTTTGGGACCTGCTTCGTCACAGCAGCAAAGGCTGCACAGGCAAATTCTCCTATCCTGCAAAATCTCAAGTGTGAAAGGAAGCAGAGGTTGGAAAACTGCATGTTTAAAATCAGTAAAGGCAGAACTAGGCTAGATTTGAACCTACCAGTAAAAAGGGATTAAGCTGACTCTTTTCTGAAATAACATCATCATTCTTACTGAACTGATTCACACCATTAGGAGGTTAATCATATAATAAAAAAAGTAATTTGACAAGGAAAGTACCAACAGTGATGAAGTAAACCCTTCTGTTTTTAAGATATGTCTACCATGATAGCATTGTGTTAGCCAAAATGATGCATCCGAATACCATCACCTTTCCTGGTCAGTAGACCAGAATTTCCACACCGCTTTTCCCAACACATTTCAATTGTTTTCATCATCTTTTTCTTCCAGCATCTCCTAGAAGATGCAGAGAAAGAACATCCTTTAGCAGTCCTGCATTTGGCTGCTCTAAAGTGGACAGTGGCTTGCATTTTCAGCATCTCAAGGAATGCAAAATCACGTCGGCATAAATTCTCGGTGGCAAAAGTCTACACTTCCAAAGGAAATCCAGGTTTAGCCATCATAACACTAACACAGCAGAGGGGAAGCAGCTGAGTTATTTCTGCTTAGACAAGGAAATAACCACATGGCTCTTTCAATTCATGTAAAGCAGGTGGTTGAAGTGTAACACAAAGGAGCACGCAGAGACTCGCTTGCTTTCCTCCTACATGGTGATCTGAGAAGCAAACGTGTTAGGAAGCTTTGAGCCTTGCTCAGCATCAGTGACTGTTCAAAAGCCTTTGCAAAAGCACAGGCCTCTTACTTTTAGCACCTCTTTGGTGCTTATTGAGTGATCTGCCATCCCAGTGGCTATTAAACACACACAGACAGTGACTTTACAACAGGGTTAACAGATGTTGTCTCTATGCGCTTACTAACAAACCTTTGTCCTTTTCTTTCTTCTTAAAGCATTTCCGTACACAGGTTATGAGAAAGGGGGAAAAGGAAAGGAAGACAGCCACCCAGAAAGGAACCAAACACATTATTATCGTTTTCAGCCTCTTACCATCATCTTCACATTCTTCTAGAGGCTTCTGCTGTTTGTTCAGGCACCGTGGATCAAGCCAAGATGTTGTTTTTGTGTTATGGCTGGAAACCAAAAATGGAAATATGACCTTTGTTAATAAAGCAGAACTGAAGTATCAGCGACAGAGAAGTATATATCCTCTTTATTATTCAACAGACCCAAAGGCAGGGCTTTTTTACTTCAGAAGGAATGACATTACAATTCCATATTCTGTGAACTAGTCTACTGAATCACAGGAAATCTTGGCACTGGAAATGCAAAGGGGAAAAATTACAATGCACAAATCATCGTGGAAGGATGCACATGAAAGCTGCAATGTTAGACTCATAGAATGGTTTAGGTTGGAAGGGACCTCAAAGATCATCCAGTTCCAACCCCCCTGTGCCATAGGCAGGGACACCTCCCACTAGATCAGGACACTCAAGACCTCATCCAGCTTGGTCTTGAACACCTCCAGGGAGGGAGCAGCCACAACCTCCCTGGGCAACCTGTGCCAGTGTCTCACCACCCTCACTGTGAAGAACTTCCTCCTAACATCCCCTTCAAATCTCCCCTCTGCCAGTTTGAACCCATTTCTCCTCATCCTGTCATTACGAGACCTTATGAACAGTCCCTCCTCAGCCTTCCTGTAGGCCCCCTTCAGATCCTGGAAAGTCACTCCAAGGTCTCCTGGGAGTCTTCTCTTCTCCAGGCTGAAAAGCCCCAACTCTCTCAGCCTGTCCTCATAGCAGAGCTGCTCCAGCCCTCTGATTTCCAAACTTTATTTCTTAATTCCAGGAGTTGTCTCAGAGTTGTCTGCTTCCTGAAGAAAAGACAGAAGATTCCTTTCCACCCTAAACCATGCAGTGAGCTTTGTTCCCTGCATTAAGACCTTTGACATAGTCCAGATTCGCCTCAAGCGTGAGTCAACCCCAACATTTGCAGCGAAAACTTTTTAGTTACACAAATAAGAACGCACTGTCAAAGCCTTTGATGGAAGCTGAACAGCTTTTACTTTCCACTTTTCCTTTCCACAATTCCCCCGGCAGCATTGTGATGCCAGTCCCAGCGGTGAAGGCTTGCATGGTAAACAGGCTTAAAATACATTTTCCCAGTAATTATTTTCTCCCACCGTTCCATTTGCACACAGTCTGGCAACATAATGACTCTCCTACAACCCGCTCTTGGCTGAGGCATAACCTGCAAAGACATCCCTCTGGTCCCCAAGGTATCATTTATCTGGCTTAGCCTTTAACACTGCTTAGCAGTTTTGAGTTGCAGTACCTTAGTAATGCTATTTACCTCTCCTTCAAAGGCTCAGAGAGCATTACAAACTTAAACCTTGGCCTCACAACTGCCTCCTGACACTGGAAATGCTGCAGTGGGGGCTAGGGTCCCCAAGGAATCACCCACCTACATCAAGAATTTTACCACAAGAAATAGATAACTGCAAAACACTTCTGGTTTTATCACCTAGGAGACGTTTGTCTGGCAATGATACGTTTGTTGATTCTTGTATATGTGTCAATACCTGTCCTTTGTCCCCATCTTTCTTTCTTTCTTTCCTTCTCTCTTTCTTTTCTCTCTCTTTATCTCTTTCTCTCACTTTCCCTCTTTTTCCTTCTTTCTCTTTTCCTTTTTTTCTCGTTCTCTTTCTCTTTCTATTTCTCTTTTTCTTTCTCTATTTCTTTCTTTTTTTCATTTTTTTCCTTTATTTCTTTCTTTCTCATTTCTCTCTCTTTCCTTCTCTTTCTTTCCCTCTTTCTCTCTCTTTCCCTCTTTCTCTATTCTTTTTTCTCTTTATCTTTCTTTTCTCTTTCTTTTTTTCTTTCCTTTCTCATTTCTCTTTTTCTATTTCTCTTTCTTTCTCTATTTCTTTCTCTTTCTTTCTTTCCCTTTCTTTCTTTCTCTCATTCTCTTTTTCTTTTCTTTCTCTTTCATTCTCTCTCATTTATCTTTTCCTTCTCTATTTCTTTCTTTCCCTCTTTCTCTATTCCTTTTTCTATTTTTCTTTTATCTTTTTTTCTTTCTTTCCTTTCTCATTTCTCTTTCTCTATTTCTCTCTTTCTCTATTTCTTTCTTTCTTTTTTCCCTCTTTCTCTTTCTTTCTCTCATTCTTTCTCATTTATCTTCTTTCTTTCTCTCTATTTCTTTCTTTCCCTCCTTCTCTCCTTCTTTCTCTCTCTCTTTCTCTATTCCTTTCTCTCTCTCATTCTTTCTTTCTCTCTCTCACCCTCCCTTTCTTTCTCTCTTTCTTTCTTGGTGATATTTTAAGCACAACCAATTTTTCATGGATTTTTACAATTCTTTGGGTTTGCAGTGATTAGCTTATCGATTAGTTTATTTATTAGGCAGCTAACTGCTGCTCTGAAAACTGCTCTGAAAACGCCCCTTTAGTGACATTTGAGAAGAGGGGATCCCAAACTTCACTTGTTTTTCTCAAGCTGTTTTATTCCATCTTTAGCCATCAACTTTCTGAACAAGATAGTCCTGTGTCCTCCCCGAGACCTCTCTCAGTATTACTGTAGTGTGTGTTAGCAGCTTTAAGAACAACAGAGAGACAGGAATAGGAAGTCTATGTTTCTGTCCATCCCTGTACTGGTTTGAACTAATTTGAGATTTTGAGTGAGAAATTAGGCTATTGGCTGAGAGAGGAAAACACAGGATGGCACTGCACCCAGAGCTTTACTGAGAAAGAAAAAAAAATTGTTTTAAAAGTGTAACCCAAACATAGATAAGTCAGAGTGCTTCAGGCCTCGCTGGGCTGTGGCTGCTCCTTGCCTGGTTCCTTTGTCTCTGTCTTCTGTAGCAGATTCTTAATAATTCTACTAACTTCTTTTCTACTACTAACCCCTCTGGCCAATCTACCTCAGTTTATCTTCACCATCAACAGGTGGTGAGATAAGATTGGAGAAGGGGGGGAAACATGGTAGGGGGTGGTTGGTTACCCCTCTTGGGGATTTGGGTCTCTGGGAGGGCTGTGGTGTTTCTGTATTACCTTTTCACTGTATATATCTGTAACTATCTGTTATACCTTGTAAATATCTGCTTGTATATTGTGCATTGCTGTAAATATAAAGCTTCATTTATCAATCTCCAGGCCACTGAGTCCTAGCCAGGGTTTATTTCAAAAGGTGGGGGCCAGGGAACTGCTTAGACCACCACAATGCCTTATCCATCTTTCTTTCCATGCTAATATTCACCAGCTTCTTTTTGCTCCAATGATGCATACATTGACCCACAAAAAGTATTTTACCACAAGAAGAAAGACTGCCCTGCTCCTAGGAGCTGAGTCTGTAAGGGAAATGTCCTTTGTTTTATACATTCTAGTGCTCAGACATCCCAAAGCAGGATGAGCAAACACTTTTAATCCTTCTCTGGGCTTTAGAGCAATTAATCACCAACCAGAAAACTGAATGGTTGAAATTCAGCAAGTCAAGCAAATTAGCAATTTGCTGAGGAGGTTTAGATTGAATACGAGGAAAAAGCTTTTCATGGAGAGAGTGGTCAGGGAATGAGCTGCCCAGGGAGGTGGTGGAGTCACCCACCCTGGGTGTGTTTCAGGATGGTTTGGATGTGGTGCTTAGGGCTATGGTTTAAAGTGAATCTTGTAGAGCAGAGTTCTAGGTTGGACTTGGTGATCTTGAGGAGCTATGCCAACCTGCATGTTTCTGTGTGATTCTGTGGGGTTCTGCCAGCTTACAAATCAGAAGGTCTGTAGTCCAACTGAGAACCAGGGCAGTGGGAGGAGAGCAGCAGAGCATTTGCATATTTCTTGCCACTTCATCTTACTAACCAAAAGTTTACAACAATGCAGTTTGCTGAGACACAGAAAATTTAGCTAAACACCTTTCAGATGATACACTCAGAGGGACAGGACTGTATTAGAACTGCAACATGCACAGATCTACACACAGGGTACTGAGGGACTGAGATGCTTCGGGTAATGAAAATCACAATTAAAGCACCAGAAAAAAAAAAATTCCCAAAAAACCCCAAACATCTCAAGGGCCAAATTGCTCCAGCTACAAGTCATCAGGATTGGTTATGTGACACACAGCTCTGGCCCCACTGGACCTGTGCTGGTTCTATGTGAGCAGCTCAGATGTTCCCACACTGTTCCACTCAGCACCCTGACTTGATAACCCAAAGCGCTGTAGAATGATGGTAAAGACATCTGAGCCAGCTTGGGTCCACACAGCTCATTACCTTGCTCTCTTAATTTGATACAAATCAAGCCAACTTGTTTCCAGGCTCAGGGTGTCCTTAGAATTAATAGAACTGCAGTCATTCAGTGCTGCATCCACACTAGCAGGTTCCTGCACCAAGTCACCCTCAGAACAGTCAGCCTACACTGCAGGGAAGGTAACAGACCTGCTACCATGCTCTCATGTCAGACACACAGTTGGGTATGCAGGCTACATTCCTCCACCACATACATGATTCTTTGGCAAAAGCTCTCATAAATCATTTAAGGAGCTACAAATCCTCCACTGCTGGAGGAATAGACACACATAGAGAATACAGCAGCCAGCAGCATGAGCTTTGGGGAAACTGGCAGCGGTAGAATCATTGAATCAACCAGGTTGGAAGAGACCTCCAAGCTCATCCACTCCAACCTAACACTCAGCCCCAGCCAATCAACAAGACCATGGCACTAAGTGCCCCAGCCAGGCTTTGCTTCAACACCTCCAGGGATGGCAACTCCACCATCTCCCTGGGCAGCCCATTCTAATGCCAACATCTCTGGCAACAACTTCCTCCTAACATCCAGCCTGAACCTGCCCTGCCACAGCTTGAGCCTGTGTCCCCTCCTTCTGTTGCTCATTGCCTGGCAGAAGAGCCCAAGCCCACCTGGCTACAACCTTCTTTCAGGTAGCTGCAGAAAGCAATGAGCTCTGCCCTGAGCCTCCTCTTCTGCAGGCTGCACACCCCCAGCTCCCTCAGCCTCTCCTCATAGGGCTGTGCTCCAGGCCCCTCACCAGCACCCATGGCTGAAGCACCTGTAAGAAGGGACAGCAGGAGCCCACGTGGGGACAAAAAGGGAAGCAATTGGTCGCTTGGGCATATTTAGTGCTCATCATCTGTCCTCCTGCAGGGAGGGAAATGGCAGGCTGGATGGGCTATTACTCAGGCTGTGTTATATACATTAAAGCCAGAAAGCACAGCAAAGAATGAGGCACCCTGAGGACATAATGAGGGGCAGAATATCATGTTCAGGATAACGAACACATTACAGTTTCATCTGACACAACACTGATGAGAATTTGCAATGCACCTTCCACACTTTGCCTTACACCAGGGGGTTGGTGGAACCTTTTCAGGTAATTGAGAGCACCCTGGAAATGGCCTTTTTTTGCAGCAGCCCTCTCCCAGCTGCTTAAAAGCTGTTTCAGTGTTCTCAGCCCTTCCAGCTCCTCAGACCTGCTGGCACTCTGATGCCTCTCTTTGTCATTGCATTTCCTTGGCCCTGTCCAAAGGAGACTTTTCCTGATGATGGAGACTGCTGCCATTGCTGCCCAAACCCAGTATAAACCTCCAGATCACCAGAAAGGGCACTGACAGAGGAGGCACTTCTGTACTTCACCTCACCCCCAAGGCTGGGGAGGGGCCTGGAGCACAGGCCTGTAAGGAGAGGCTGAGGGAACTGGGGGTGTGCAGCCTGCAGAAGAGGAGGTTCAGGGCAGAGCTCATTGCTCTGTACAGCTACCTGAAGGGAGGTTGTAGCCAGGTGGGGTTGGGCTCTGCTGCCAGGCAACCAGCAACAGGACGAGGAGAAACAGGCTCAAGTTGTGCCAGGGGAGGTATAGGCTGGATGTTAGGAGGAAGTTGTTGGCAGAGAGAGTGATTGGCATTGGAATGGGCTGCAGGGGAGGTGGTGGAGTCCCCATCCCTGGAGGTGTTGAAGCAAAGCCTGGATGGGGCACTGAGTGCCATGGTCTGGTTGATTGGCTAGGGCTGGGTGCTAGGTTGGACTGGATGAGCTTGGAGGTCTCTTCCAGCCTGGTTAATTCAATGATTCAATATTCACTGACCTTCTACTCACTGAGCACAGGCCTCTGGTACACACCCAGAGGATGTCAGTTACCAACAGATCATCAAATCCAAAATCAATTCCTCACCCTTCTCCTCCACTTTGTCAGCTAAGGGCTTGAGTTTCAAAAGCTAATTGAATTTTAATGTCTAGCTGAACTCTGTGCAAGAAATCTCTTCCACGAACAGGTTCCATTTTGTAAGTTACTCCTACCTCAATAAATCTAGACAAGTACAATTAGAGACTATTATTTATGGCACACACAAAAAAAAAAAAATCAATATCATCATAAAACTGCTGACAGCACTCAGCTCTCAGGCAAAATCTGCAGAGCACGAGGTAATTCTTTTTCAAACTTGCTGTGCCTCCTCTGCACAGAGCTCTGCCTTCTGCAAACCAGTGGAGCATGTTAACACCTTTGCCTGCTTGCTTTGACAAGAGGGCAACACAAAGTCCAGCTCTGCTCCAGCCTGAGCACAAGACTGGAGGAATTCTCTCTCCATTAGGAGGTTTCATTCCAGCCATGAAAACAGCTGGCCCATGTTTGATAAGTGCCTGTTGCTTTTGTAGCCAGCCTCATAAAACAAGCCATTCCCTCTGCCTTTGAGCTCAGGAGCCATTCAGATGTTAATCCAATCAGGAAACGTAGAACACCTTCATCAGCAGTACAGGAGCTCTGTATCTGCAAATGTGCACTACATCATGGAATCACAGAATGGGTTAGGTTGGAAGGGACCCCAAAGCTCAGCCAGTTCCAACCCCCCTGTGCCACAGGCAGGGACACCAAGATTCTGAGATGATGAACAGAAATGAAAGCAGTGCAGAGTGCTGCTGCTCCTCTGAAGCTGGATCCAGGAGGTTCTACACAGGCTTGAACACACCTTGGTAAGACAAACCCTGCGTGTGTTGCTGTCCTGGGACACCAGCTGTAAAACCATCCAGATAGAATCATAGAATGGATTAGGTTGGAAGGGATCTCAAGGCTCAGCCAGTTCAAATCCCCCTGTGCCATAGGCAGGGACACCTCC
The DNA here is from genome assembly GCA_013396835.1 of Psilopogon haemacephalus. Lineage (NCBI taxonomy): Eukaryota > Metazoa > Chordata > Aves > Piciformes > Megalaimidae > Psilopogon > Psilopogon haemacephalus. The sequence goes on from VWZI01000085.1 coordinate 169,759, forward strand.
CACTAGAACAGGACACTCAAGGCCTCATCCAGCCTGGCCTTGAACACCTCCAGAGAGGTTGTGGAGCACAGGATCAAAGATCACATTGGGGGATTCTGTGCTCCACTACCTCCCCGGGTAACCTGTGCCAGTGTCTCACCACCCTCACTGCAAACAACTTCCTCCTAACATCCAATTTCAATCTCCCCTCTGCCAATTTAAACCCATTCCTCCTCATCCTGTCATTACAAGAGCTTGTCAATCGTCCCTCTCCAGCCTTCCTAGAATCATAGAGTCATAGAAATCAGTCGGAGTTGGAAGTGACCACAAGGATCATACAGTTCCAGCCCCCCTGCCATGCCTGGAAACCACCCCTCTGGGCAACCCATTCCAGGCTCTCACCACTCTCATGCTGAAGAACTTCTTCCTCACATCCAAACTGAATCTCCCTACCTCCAGCTTTGCTCCACTCCCCCTAGTCCTGTCACTCCCTGAGAGCTTAAGAAGTCCCTCCCCATGGCCACAAGAAGGTCACCTGGGAGCCTCCTCTTCTTCAAACTGCACAGCCCCAACTCTTTCAGTCTTTCCTCACAGCAAAGGTGCTCCAACCCTCTAAGCATCCTCTTGGCTCTCCTCTGGACTCACTCTAACATATTTAATCCGCAGACATATGCATGCAAAATCCATCCAGAGAGGTTTACTCCTGGCCAGAGGGAGGGTGCAAGACATAAAATTAGAACAAGAGAAAAATGCTTTACTCTATAAAATAGACTTCTCCATTCTCGGTGTAGGCCATCTCCCAGTTTTCCGGCAGAGGACCTAGGTTATCCTCGGCAGAAGGAGGTAGGTACTGAGGGAGGTTCTGAGATGGTTCCGTGGTGGGAAGGTTGGTGTGGCTGTCGCTGGCAGACGGTGGGGCTGTCTCTCTCACGCTGTGCGGATTGCGCTCCTCTTGGTCGCCAGACTCTGCTGCAGAAGGAACAAACACAAAGGCAAGCTGAAGATACGCCCTTTTTTCTCCTCCCCTTTGCTTCCCCAGACTCACCCCTTGTGCTGGTTTGAACTAATTGGAAGATTTGAAGGAGAAATTAGGCTATAGGCTGAGAGAGGAAAGCATTGATGGTGCTACTGCACTCATAGCTTTATTGAGAAAGAAAAAAAAAATTGTTTTAAGAGTTGTAACCCAAATATAGATAAGTCAGACTGCTTTGGGCTGTGGCTGCTCTTGCATGGCTCTTTTCTCCCTGCCTTTTGCAGCTGAATCTGAATAATTCCATTAACCTCTTTTCTGTTGCTAATCTCCCCTGGCACATCTACCTCTGCCTATCTGCTGCATGAAACTGATGGTGAGATAAGATTGGGGAAGGTGGTAGGGGTGGTTAGAAACCCCTTGTGCTGGTTTGAGCTACTTGGAGAATTTGAGTGAGAAATTAGACTATTGGCTGAGAGAGGGAAACACAGGATGGCACTGCACCCAGAGCTTTACTGAGAAAGGAAAAAAAAAAATTGTTTTTAAGAATTGTACCCAAAACATTAGATATCAGACAGTTTCTGACCACTTATGGCTGCAGCTGCTTCTCTTGCATGGTNTATATCTTGTAAATATCTGCTTGTATATTGTGCATTGCTGTAAATATAAAGCTTCATTTATTAACTTCCAGTGTCCTGAGTCCTAGGTGGGGTTTATAAAAAGGTGGTGGGGGTGGGGGGGGGCAGGTAACTACTTAAACCACCACACCCCTCTTAGGGATTTCTGATCTCTGAGAGGGCTGTAGTGTTTCTGTATTACCTTTATTACTGTATATATCTGTAAATATCTGTTATACATTGTAAATATCTGCTTGTAGATTGTACCAAGCTGTAAATATAAAGCTTCCAGCCAACTGAGTCCTAGCCTGGGTTATTTCAAATTGGGGGAGGGGGGCAGATAACTGCCAAACCACCACAAGAGTAAATGATGCCTTGAAAGTACCTGAAATCTAACTTAGGGGAAAAGTGACTGCTTTTGGGTCATATTACCTTTTGGGTTTTTTTCCCCACAGGTGTTTGGGAGCAACCTTTCCCCACGAGGCTTTTGTATTAAAATACACCAAAACCAGCAAAATGCAATTGTTCTTATGAACAATTTCAGATAGAGTCCACACAAAAAAATGCCTTACTCAACACACATGGAGAGAGGCCAATCAGGAATGCCATGCAAAACTCAAAGCCACTTAAAAACCCTAACAAGTGTGTGATTATTTGCTGTTAAGAGTTACTTGGCTACTACTTCAGCTGTTTGGAGAACGAAGAACTGACTGCCAGGTTACAGCAGCATTCATTCTCAGCACTGATAATTGTGCACACTCAAGAACCTCTTTGCTTTTTTCTATTACCCCTCTTAGGGATTTTGATCTCTGGGAGGGCTGTGGTGTTTCTGTATTACCTTTTTTTTCCTGTATCTATCTGTAAATATCCGTGATACATTGTAAATATCTGCTTGTGTATTGTGCAGGGCTGTAAATATAAAGCTTCGTTCATTAACTTCCAGCCGACTCAGTCCTAGCCTGGGTTATTTCAAAGTGGGGAGGGGGGGGTGGCAACTAACTGCTAAACCATCCCAGCTGTGCAATTTCCCTTTCCTTCTTTATTCATTCAGAAGGCACAGCAACAGATGAAGCCAGGGCAGGGACTCTGCAGCCTTTCTGCCTGCTTTGCCCACACACACACTGCCAGCCAAGCCCTTGCCAGGGCAAATCAGAAGCTGTGATCAGCTGCTGTGTTGAGTCTAATAGGCCCTGCTGAGCTACCAAAGCTTTCCAAGGTGTCTGAGGCCAGGGCTCACTGCTGTAGCTGACTTCAATGGGTTTTTGAGCAGGCTTACAAGTTCACTCCTGCAGTGCCAACTGCAGGGACAGGGATTAGGAAAGTAAAATTCCCTGCTCAGAGAATGATCAAAAAGGGGAGATTTTTTTTTTCACAAGTGGAGACAGCAGCCAGAAGCTCAAAGTCAACCAGCTAGTGGTGAACATCTTTAGTGCAATGCAGGGTTTTGATAAACTAAAACATTGTAGACATTCGCTGATGATTTGGAAGAGGCTCTTGCTCTGGGTAACCATGCTAATATTGAGGAAAAGAAGAATTATAGTGATAAACAAGTCACCTAGAGAGCAGAAACCACTATGTGAGTTTTAATAGTGATTTAAAGAACAATCCTTAAGTATTTAAAGCTATAAATGTTCTTAACTAAGTCTAAAATCATAGAATCAGTCAAAATAGTACAGGGGCTTCAGTTAGTGGGTCTCCTAAAACTGGAGGTTGTAGGCTTAAATTGTGATCTCCAGTCTGGAGACAGAAGGGGCAAGGTCTTGGCTGTGAAGCTGTTTCAGTGTCACTGCTTAAAATCATAGAATCAGTCAGGATTGGAAGGGACCACAAGGATCAGCCAGTTCCAACCCCCCTGCCATGCCCAGGGACACCCTACCCTACATCAGGCTGCCCACAGCCTCTGCCAGCCTGGCCAAAAACACCTCCAGGGATCTGGCCACAAACACCTCCCTGCAGGGGCAACCCATTCCAGCCTCTCACCACTCTCATGCTCACCAACTTCTTCATAACATCTCATCTAAATCTCCCCTCCTCCATCTTGGATCCATTCCCCCTAGTCCTATTGCTACCTGACAGCCTAAAAAGTCCCTCCCCAGCTTTCTTGTAGGTCCCCTTCAGATCCTGGAAGGCCACAATATTGTCAGCACTACAGCATGTGTCCACTACTGCTGCCTGTTCTGGCTGCCTGAGGCTTATTCCACAGCTCCTCACTGTCTCTTTCCAGTCAAACTCACTCAGGAGGATTTGCTGCTGTATCAGGCCCTTCCTCTCTTTAACAAAACATTTCTGATACTTGCATCCATGCAGTTTTAAGCTGTATCCATGAAACACTGCTGCTCGTGTTTAAGGCCAGGCTGGATGAGGCTGTGGCCAGCTTGATCCCTGGATGATCCTTGTGGACCCTTCCAACCCTGACTGATTCTATGATTCATTCCCTCGGCGCCTAATCATAGCAAATGCTCTCCATAAACCAAGCCTGCATCCCTAACATCTTCACAGAATGCTTCTGGCAACAACAGAGAAATTCCAAAATCACCCCCGTGTCTACCAAATGGATTCAAGCAAGTGATGGAAATTGATGGAAATAGTCTCACACTGCTCAGTCTCAACCATGAGAGTGGTGAGAGGCTGGAATGGGTTGCCCCTGCAGGGAGGTGTTTGTGGCCAGATCCCTGGAGGTGTTTTTGGCCAGGCTGGACAGAGGCTGTGGGCAGCCTGCTCTAGGGTAGGGTGTCCCTGGGCATGGCAGGGGGGTTGGGACTGGCTGATCCTTGTGGTCCCTTCCAACCCTGACTGATTCTATGATTTTAAGCAGTGACACTGAAACAGCTTCACAGCCAAGACCTTGCCCCTTCTCTCTCCAGACTGAAGGTCACAATTCAAACCTACAACCTCCAGCTTTAGGAGAACCACTAACCAAAGCCCCTGCACTATTTTTAGTCTGTGTGCTGCCATTACAAAAAGACAACACACTGAAAACAATAAAACTGGGAGGAAGGAGAAGAAAAAGATCTAGACTACACCAGTACCCTCAGCTGACTGCTTTGTAGCCTTTGAGGTGTTTGATATTTTTAGGTAGAAGCTGACAAGATAAAGAAGCATGAATGAATCATAGCCAACTTAAGACTGTGAGTGTAAACATGCCAACGTCTGGAAAACACAAGTCACTGAGAGGTCTTCTAAAGAAGCAAGAGCAGCTTAGTGTGGCTAGCACACTTAACATATGAAATAAGCATAAAGAATCACTTCAGTATATGAGAAACAGCTCTTTTCTTGATGCTGTGCCCATTTCAGGGAGGCGAGGGGCCAGGGTGTGATAATGTTGTGACAAATGAGCTGCATCTTCCTGCATCTCATCTAGTGAAGGAGAGCAAGCCCCTGTTACAAGAGGGATGTGCTGGAGGGGTCCAGAGAGGGGCCCCGAGGATGCTCAGAGGGCTGCAGCACCTCTGCTGTGAGCACAGACTGAAAGAGTTGGGGCTGTGCAGACTGGAGAAGAGGAGGCTCCCAGGTGACCTTCTTATGGCCTTCTAAAATCTGAAGTGGGCTTCAAAAGATCTGGGGACGGACTTTTTAGGCTATCTGTTAGTGACAGGACTAGGGGCAATGGGACAAAGTCACAGCAGTGGTGGACAAGGGAAGGGCAACTGATGGCATCTACCTGGACCTGAGTAAGGCTTTGACTCTGTCCACCAGGACATCCTGGTCACCAAGCTGGAAAAACACAGACTGGATGGGTGGAGCATTGCTGGGTAAGGAATTGGCTGGATGGTGGCACACAAAATGTGGTGATCAAGGGCACAATGTCCACCTGGAGACCAGTGCAAAGTGGCTCCCTCAGGGGTCAGTGCTGTGCAAAATCTTTGTCAGTGCCATGGGCAGAGGAATCAGTGCAGCCTCAGCAAGTTTGCAGATGGCTCTAAGCTGTGTGGCACAGTCGAGTTGCTATAGGGCAGGGGGCCATCCAGAGTGACCTGCACAGGCTGCAGAGCTGTGCCCAGGCCAACCTCAGAACATTCAACAAGGCCAAGTGTAAGGTCCTGCACCTGGGTTGGTGCAATCAAAAGCACAACTCCAGGCTGGGTAGGGAATGGCTGAGAGCAGCCTTGAGGAACAGGACTTGGGGGTCTGGGGTGGTGCAAAGCTGAAGATGAGGCTGCAGTGTGCACACACAGCCCAGACAGCAACTGTGTGCTGGGCTGCAGCAAGAGCAGCTGTGGGCAGCAGGGCAAGGGAGGGGATTGTGCCCCTTTGCTCTGCTCTCCTCACACCCCACCTGCAGCACTGTCTGCAGCTCTGCAGCCCCCAACATAAGAAGGTTGTGGAAATGTTGGAGAGAGTCCAGAGGAGGACCACAAAGATGCGGAGGGGGCTGCAGCCACTCTGCTATGAGAACAGGCTGAGAGAACTGAGGCTCTGCAGCCTGGAGAAGAGAAGGCTTCCAGGAGACCTTGGAGTAGCCTTCCAGTATCTGAAGGGGGCCTACAGGAGGGCTGGGAAGGGACTGTTCACAAGGTCTTGTAATGACAGGATGAGGAGGAATGAGTTTAAGCTGGCAAAGGGGAGATTTCACTGGGATGTTAGGAAAAAGCTGTTTACAGTGAGGGTGGTGAGACACCGGCACAGGTTGCCCAGGGAGGTTGTGGAGCACAAAATCACCCAGTGTGATCAGAGATCACATTGTGCTCCATTGTGCACATTCTGTGCTCCACAACCTCCCTGCAGGTGTTCACGATCAGGTGGGATGAGGCCTTGAGTGACCTGTTCTAGTGGGAGGTGTCCCTGCCTATGGCACAGGGGGGTTGGAACTGGTTGAGCTTTGAGGTCCCTTCCAAACTAAACCATTCTATGATTCTGTGTGATTGTCCACACCTGGACACCTGCCATTCATCTGTCGCTGGCCGCTTCTGTCCAAGGCTGACACCTTTGCAGGAATCCTAGAATCAGTCAGGGTTGGAAGGGACCACAAGGATCAGCCAGTTCCAACCCCCCTGCCATGCCCAGGGACACCCTACCCTAGAGCAGGCTGCCCACAGCCTCTGCCAGCCTGGCCAAAAACACCTCCAGGTATGTGACCTCAACCACCTCCCTGCAGGGGCAACCCATTCCAGGCCTTCACCACTCTCATGCTCAACAACTTCCTCCTCACATCCAGGCTGAATCTCCCCACCTCCAGCTTTGCTCCATTCCCCCTAGTCCTGTCACTTCCTGATAGCCTAAAAGGTCCCTCCCCAGCTTTTCTGCAGGGCCCCTTCAGATCCTGGAAGACCATAGGAAGGTCACTTGTGAGCCTCCTCTTCTCCAGCCTGCACAGCCCCAACTCTTTCAGGCTGTGCTCACAGCAGAGGTGCTGCAGCCCTCTGAGCATCCTCGTGGCTCATTAAAAACAAATCTTCAAAAAACAAAACCAAACCCTCTAAAAGCCTTCTGCATGCATGCTAACTGTTAGAGTGGAAGAGTTTTGCTTTACCTGTGAAGCTACTGCTCATTTCAGGTACATCATCCTCTTCCTCATTCTCTGCATGCACTATGCCAGCATTTTGCATATCATTGTAAGACTTGGTTCGCTTTGGGGTCGACTGCTTGGAGCCAGACTGCAGGTTTTGCAAAGCATCGGTGGAAGTCACTTTCCCACTGAGGGGCTGGCTGGGAGGCTTGGGTGTTCCATAATAGTTACCTAGGCAATAGAAACACATTTGCACCTTCAACAGGGAGCAGTTTATAGCAGCAAGATTCCCACTTTATTTGCAGTTCCATCCAAACCCCCTGCTTCTCCCCACAAGTAAGCAAATAAAGAAGCACAAACACACTCTATGCCAGCTTCGGGATGAGGTGTTGGGGGGTGACATATTTCATCTCTAGAGCTGACAGGGAAATATTTCTTGCCTTTTAAGTTTGCCTTTGTGCTGGTTTGAACTAATTGGAGAATTTGAGTGAGAACTTAGACTATTGGCTGAGAGAGGAAAACACAGGATGGCACTGCACCCAGAGCTTTACTGAGAAGGAAAACAAACTGGTTTTAAGTATTGTACCCAAAACATTAGATAAAGTTATAACCAAAATATAGACAGGGGAGAAGGTTTCAGATCTCACTGGGCTGTGGCTGCTTCTCTTACATGGTTCCTTTGTCTCTCTGCCTTGGTAGCTAGTTTTAAATAATTCTACTAATTTCTTTCCTACTTCTAACCCTCCTGCCCGATCCACCTCAGCTTATCTGCAGCATCAACAGGTGGTGAGATAAGACTGGGGAAGGGGGGAAAGGTGATAGGGGGTGGTTGGTTACCCCTCTTGGGGATTTTGGTCTCTGGGACTGCTGTGGTGTTTCTGTATTACCTTTCCATTGTATATATCTGTAAATATCTGTTATATCTTGTAAATATCTGCTTGTATATTGTGCATTGCTGTAAATATAAAGCTTCATTTATCAACTTCCAGTGTTCTGAGTCCTAGCTGGGGTTTATATCAAAAGGTGGAGGGGGGCAAGGAACTGCTAAACCACCACAGCCTTGCTGAATCTAAGAGGAGGAACAATGGCTGCATTGTTTCAGTGCACTGAGCGTACAAGGGCTAAAACAAAAAGCAGGCAGGGTGAAGAGCAGAACTTCATCTTGTTACAGCTGAATTTCAATTAGTAGCCTCTTTACATGTGTGCACCCACACAGTGCTGTGTGGCAGATCTGGAGTGAGCCCTGCAGAAAATAAAAAATTCATGCCTGCTATCACCCGGAGAAGTGATGAAAGGCTTGGTGGCCTGCTTTGGTACACAGGTCCTTTGGGCTGGATGCTGCATCTGAAAAGCAAAAGCTGTTCTCTCTCTCTCTAAAACAAAACTTTGCCAAAAGAGAGAAAAAGCAAGGTGCCACATGGCACCCAATGTTTTGGAAGAGGAAACTCAGGAGCTGGGCCAGCTTGGGTAGAAGTGAAGTGTCAGACTGTAAAGGGTTAAGCCTACCTGGAGCCTTCTGACTCCTCCCTGGGGGTGGTCTGACCTTCCTCCAGGTATCATGTTTACCCCCCCCCCTCCATTTCCTCCTGAGGACTGCTATAAAAGAGGGGGACATCTTGTCTTCTCTCTCTCTGGTCCTGCCTGCCTGACCAACTGCTGTTCTGCTGCCAGACCACCACATGCTCTCGAGCCAACACGTGAGGATAGCGACCATTTTCTTTGCAACTCTTAACTAACTGCATCTCAGCATCAAAATCCTGCATCCTGCTTCATCCACCATCAAATCATCCATCCCAATGGATCTACTCAAATCATTGGACTCAACTCCCATTCCACAGGTTGCATTCTGCTATTATTTATTTTGTTCCCTTTTTCCCCTTTATCCTCCAATTCCTCTCATTTTCCCTACCCTGTATTTTTGCTTTCTGTAACTCCTCTTACCTCCTATTTATTGTTAAAGTTTATCTCTTTCTACTTCCAAATCAAATCAAGTATTTATTGGGCTTTTGAGCTCAGGGGGGCTAGCCTAAAGCCTATACACAGACCCCTAAAGAAAACTTGAAGGGACACAGGTGTGCCTACAGTTATGCAAAGGCACAGCTCCTAGCAGCCAGCACCAGAAGAGACCAAACAGTGCTGGGGATGCTTCACTGGCCTTTAAGTGCCCATGGAAGAAGCACAGAGTAAGTGCAGGCTCACTGATGACAAAACAGCTTGGAGGTATTTTGCTTCACCTCACACACCAGAGATGTGCTCGACTTGCCCTGAAATGTTCCACAAGAGTCTTGGGTCTGGCATTATTATTACTATTATCATCATCATATGATAATTATATTAAAAATTTTCTGTTGTCACCTTCAGATTCCAAGGGTTAATTTAAAAATTCTCCCTATATTCCCTGACATGAGCAATACAAGGCATGCCCTCCATGCAGCTTTCTATACACCCACGTGGGACTACACACACACAGACAGCTTCAACTGTGGCAACAGCACAACATTCTTCTCTAAAATACATATGCACACTTGATTACATTCTTTATCTATCTCCATAGGCTGTGTGTAACCTAAAAACCTTCTTTTTCAATTTCTCAGTCCATAATTACATTACATATTTAACATCCATTCCACAGAAAGCCTACATGACCCTTTAGCAGCCCTGTTACAGTAGATGGAAGCCACATGCCAAAGGCAGCTTGGCCAAAGCCACTTTAAAGGCTCACCTTATTATTTTTATACCTATGCAGGTGTCGCTTTGCTGCAGAAGCAAACAGCAGCATTCACAGGCTGAGGCAGGACACAAGTTAGCCAAGCAGCTCTGCACTGACCAGCCCCACTGCTGTACACAATGGTCCAAATTCACCCAGTGGATTTCCTACTGACCCCACTGCTGTACACAGCACTCCCAACTCACCCAATGGGTCCATACTGACCCCACTGCTGTACACAGCACTCCCAACTCACCCAATGGATCCATACTGACCCCACTGCTGTACACAGCACTCCCAACTCACCCAATGGATCCATACTGACCCCACTGCTGTACACAGCACTCCCAACTCACCCAATGGGTCCATACTGACCCCACTGCTGTACACAGCACTCCCAACTCACCCAATGGGTCCATACTGACCCCACTGCTGTACACAGCACTCCCAACTCACCCAATGGGTCCATACTGACCCCACTGCTGTACACAGCACTCCCAACTCACCCAATGGATCCACACTGGACCCACTGCTGTGCACAGTAGTCCCAACTCACCTCTTTAACTGTATGAATTACCTTTCCCACTAGAGCATCTAAGTCCCTTACAACCCCTAAACTGTGCCTGTTGTCAGCTGGAGGGTAAGACTGTGCTACAGCTATTGTGCATGTCTTAACATTCACAGATCTCAGCCTGAAACATCTCCACTCCGAAAGGTCTCCAAGCACATCAGGAGCAAGGAAGACTGTGAATCCCCCTGGCTTAGGCTGGCAGAGGTCATCTGGGAAGATCACTTTGGGTTTGTGTTGCTATCTTTCCCCCCTTGCTGATTTGCAGGAGGAGCAAAAGTCTTTGTCACAGAGCTGAGCATGAAGAAGTTGGAGCAGCTCCTATCTATAAGGGAGGGGATTCTGCCCCTTTCCTCTGCTCTCCTCACACCCCACCTGCAACACTGTCGGCAGCTCTGCAGCCCCCAACACCAGCAGGACATGGAACTGTTCAAATGAGTCCAGAGGAGGCCATGAAGATGCTCAGAGGGCTGCAGCAGCTCTGCTATGAGGACAGGCTGAGAGAGTTGAAGCTCTGCAGCCTGGAGAAGAGAAGGCTTCCAGGAGACCTTATAGTAGCCTTCCAGGATATGAAGGGGGTCTACAGGAGGGCTGGGGAGGGATTATTGACAAGGTCTTGTAATGACAGGAGGAGAGCTAATGGGTTTAAGATGGCAGAAGGGAGACTGAAACTGGATGTTAGGAAGAAGTTGTTTGCAGTGAGGGTGGTGAGACATTGGCACAGGTTGCCCAGGGAGGTTGTGGAGCACAGGATCACCCAACGTGATCTTTGATCACATTGGGTGATCCTGTGCTCCACAACCTCCCTGGAGGTGTTCAGGACCAGGTTGGGTGAGTCCTTGAGCAACCTGTTCTAGTGGGAGGTGTCCCTGCCTATGGCACAGTGGGGTTGGAACTGGCTGAGCTTTGAGGTCCCTTCCAACCTAATCCATTCTATGATTCTCTCTCGATGCTTTTACAGCTGGAGTCCCAGGACAGCAACACATGCAGGGCTGTCTTAACAAGGTGTGCTCAAGCCTGGGTACAACCTCGTGGATCCAGCTCCAGAGGAGCAGCAACACTCTGCACTGCTTTCATCTTCTGTTCATCATCTCAGAATCTTAAATGCACATCGATGCATAATTTATAGGGAGAAGGAAATTACTTCTTCTGGAAAGAGCCTCTAATGGGGATGGAGGCTCCTCAAGCAGGTTGCAGACTCTGCAAGAGAAATGATTCTCATGCTCTAGATACTGCAGCATTATTTTACACAAAGAAAAAAAAAAAAAGAAAAGAGGAGGAAAGGGGAAGGAGGAGTGCAAAGGGAAAACACAATGGTAGGTGGGCAGGAAAAGGATAATCAAACCCTGCTCCAATCCTACCTTCTGCAGCATTTCTCCTGGAGCAGTGCTGCTAACTTTGGGGGTTTTTGTTTGTTTCCTTGTCTGGACAAAATGTGTTTTCCAAGAATGTTAACTGCTAAGCAGAGAGCCCCACCTGTGTGGGAGCAGATTTTATTTATGGCACTGCACAGCACTACTTTGTGCAGATTCATTTCAAGCCCACTGCAAATGGTTAAAATTGTTTTGTGAGGGATGACAACAAAGTGAGGCTGAGGGAAATACAGACATTGCTAGCATGGATTTTTGTTTCACCTGGACAAGAACAGAGAAAAATGTTGCCATCTGCTCTCCACTTCCAGGGAAATATATAATTAAATCTCTGAGTTTTGTTCCTTTTCAGTTCCTCTAGCAACAAGCAAAGCTGGAATTGGTGCCCGGCCACAGACAGCTATTCTTCAGCAGAAAAAAAAAAAAAAACCCCAAAAGGTTCTCTCCAATATTTCAGATTTGCTTACATCAAAATCATTAGTGACTACCCAAGCCAGCCATGGCTGTTGGCACTAACACTAGAATCATAGAGTCATAAAATGGTTTAGGTTGGAAGGGACCTCAAAGCTCAGCCAGGTCCAACTCCCTGCCATAGGCAGGGACACCTCCCACTAGATCAGGTTGCTCAAGGACTCATCCAGCCTGGCCTTGAACACCTCCAGGGAGATTGTGGAGCACAGAAGCACAGAATGTGATCAAAGATCACATTTAGTGATCCTGTGCTCCACAACCTCCCTGGGCAACCTGTGCCAGTGTCTCACCACCCTCACTGCAAACAACTTCTTCCTAACATCCAGTTTCAGTCTCCCTTCTGCCACCTTAAACCCATTAGCTCTCCTCCTGTCATTACAAGACCTTGTCAATAATCCCTCCCCAGCCCTCCTGTAGGCCCCCTTCATATCCTGGAAGGCTACTATAAGGTAGCCCTTCCTTGCCCTGCTGCCCACAGCTGCTCTTGCTGCAGCCCAGCACACAGTTGATGTCTGGGCTGCACTCACACTGCAGCCTCATCTTGAGCTTTGCATCACCACAGATCCCCAGGTCCTGTTCCTCAGGGCTGCTCTCAGAAATTCCCCACCCAGCCTGGAGTTGTGCTTGGGACTGCACCCACCCAGGTGCAGGACCTTACACTTGGCCTCACTGAATGTCCTGAGGTTGGCCTGGGCACAGCTGTGCAGCCTGTGCAGGTCCCTCTGGATGGATCCCTGCACTCTGGGAAGTCGACTGTGCCACACAGCTTGGTGCCAGCTGCACACTTGCTGGGGCTGCAGTTGATTCCTGTGCCCACGTCGCTGACAAAGATGTTGCACAGATGTTAACTACTGAGTAATTGTTTTCTGCCAACACAATGTGCTGTCTTAGAGGATCCCTACAACTACATACGAACACACACAAAGAGCACATCTGAACTTGAAAGAGAATGTGGCTCTGCATGCATGGGGTTTGTTTTGCAGAGTGTGGGAAATGCAGACAGTGTGGCTGAACTTTCCACTTTCCTCCACAGGAGGCAGACTCAGCCTGAGTCAATAATCCAAACAACCACAGTTCTTCCTTCAGTACTTAGGAAGAACTGCAAGTTTGGGAAATAGCCCAGCTCACAGTGGAAAAGTGCAAAAGAAAGCTCCAGCCCCTTTGAGGAGAGGCTGAGGGAGCTGGGTGTGTGCAGCCTGGAGAAGAGGATGCTCAGGGCAGAGCTCATTGCTGTCTACAACTATGTAAAGGGAGGTTGTAGCCAGGTGGGGTTGGGCTCTGTTCCCAGGCAACCAGCAACAGAAGGAGGGGACACAGCCTCAAGTTGTACCAGGGGAGGTACAGGCTGGATGTTAGGAAGAAATTCAAGCACAACTCCAGGCTGGGTGGGGAACGGCTGCAGAGCAGCCCTGAGGAACAGAACCTGGGAGTCTCAGGTGATGCAAAGCTCAAGATGAGGCTGCAGTGTGAGTGCAGCCCAGACAGCAACTGTGTGCTGGGCTGCAGCAAGAGCAGCTGTGGGCAGCAGGGCAAGGGAGGGGATTGTGCCCCTTTGCTCTGCTCTCCTCACACCCCACCTGCAGCACTGTCTGCAGCTCTGGAGCCCAAGAAGGACATGGAAGGGCTGGAGAGAGTCCAGAGGAGGCCATGAAGATGATCAGAGGGATGGAGCAGCTCTGCTATGAGGACAGGCTGAGGGAGTTGGGGCTTTTCAGCCTGGAGAAGAGAAGGCTTCCAGGAGACCTTATAGCAACCTTCCAGTATCTGAAGGGGACCTACAGGAAGACTGGGGAGGGACTGTTCACAAGGTCTTGTAATGACAGGACAAGGGGGAATGGGTTCAAACTGGCAGAGGGGAGATTTGAACGGGATGGTAGGAGGAAGTTCTTCACAGTGAGGGTGGTGAGACACTGGCACAGGTTGCCCAGGGAAGTTGTGGCTGCTCCCTCGCTGGAGGGGTTCAAGGCCAGGCTGGATGAGGTCTTGAGCATCCTGATCTAGTGGGAGGTGTCCCTGCCTATGGCACAGGGGTGTTGGAACTGGATGATCTTTGAGGTCTCTTCCAACCTAAACCATTCTATGATTCTATAAGTTCTTGACAGAAAGAGTGATTGGCATTGGAATGGGCTGCCCAGGAATGTGGTGGTGTTGCTATCCCTGGAGGTGTTGAAGCAAAGCCCTGGATGGGGCACTTAGTGCCACTGGCTAGGGCTGGGTGCTAGGTTGGACTGGATGAGCTTGGAGGTCTCTTCCAACCTGGCTGATTCTAGTCTAGTGTAGCCTAGTCTATTTCTATTCTACTCTATTCTAACCCAGCTTCCAGGTGGTCTGGTGAAGGAGAGGAAATGGAAATCCTCTCTTTTCCTCATCTTTGCTGTATGCAGTCAGATCTATTTTCTCTAAGCAGCAGAAGGCATGTGGGCTCTGGGAGGGGGTGTGGGTGTGGCAGACCATTAGGAGGGGCTGGCACTTAACACTATCCTCAAAACTCATGTTTAATCCTAGGAATTAGAAGGAGCAAATATTTACTCTGTGACTCAGCCATCCAGAAGTGCACAATTAATAACTGGCAGCGAACAGCCCAGCAAGAGAGGTTTAAACGCTCAAGACTCAACGTTGCTTGTCCCAATGAATTCAGTCAATGTTTATGAAAAAAACCCCACTGAAAAATATGCTTTAACAGTGCTTTGTGAGCCACTTGTAAGCATAGAGAAGGGGCTAGCTCCACAGCCAGTGTAATTTGTGCTGAATATCCAATCAGCCCTAATTATTAACTGCATGTTACATGTGCATAGGCAAGCATCTGCCACCCTAGAGCATCCCAACACACTTCCTGAAGGCAGCGCAGTACTTATGGCAGGACTCTACAGAGAGCTGAGCTCAGGTGAAGCCCTGCAAAACTTCTGAGGACTCAAGGTGATGTCTGAAAGCTGGCAAAGAGCAGCTTGTGTCCCAGGTGAAGCACGTTTTGTGACCAAGGCAGGGGGCAAACCTCTACTTGTCTGTGGAAATGCCAGATCTGAAGTTGCAAGCAAGGCAGAAATGGGGTTAAACTGGGAGAGGGGAGATTTAAACTAGAGGTTAGGAGGAAGTTCTTTCCCAACATCAGGGATGTTGGGGCCAGATCCCTGGAGGTGTTTGCAGCCAGGCTGGCAGAGGCTGTGGGCAGCCTGACGTAGGGTAGGGTGTCCCTGGGCATGGCAGGGGTGTTGGAACTAGATGATCCTTGTGGTCCCTTCCAACTCTGGCTGATTCTATGATTCTTTCCAGTGAGGGTGGGAAGACACTGGCACAGGTTGCCCAAGGAGATTGTGGAGCACAGAATCACCCAATGTGAAATTTGCTCACCTCTCCTATGAGGACAGGCTGAGAGAGTTGGGGCTCTGCAGCCTGCAGAAGAGAAGGCTTCGAGGAGACCTTATAGTAGCTTTCCAGTATCTGAAAGGGGCCTACAGGAGGGCTGGGGAGGGACTATTTACAAGGTCTTGTAATGACAGGAGGAGGAAGAGGAATGGATTTAAAGTGGCAGAGGGGAGACTGAAAGTGGATGTTAGGAGGAAGTTGTTTGCAGTGAGGGTGGTGAAACATTGGCACAGGTTGCCCAGGGAGGTTGTGGAGCACAGAATTGCCCAGCGTGATCATGCCGGGTGATTCTGTGCTCCACAACCTCCCTGGAGGTGTTCAAGGCCAAGTTGGATGAGGCCTTGAGCGACCTGTTCTAGTGGGAGGTGTCCCTGCCTATGGCACAGGGGGGTTGGAACTGGCTGAGCTTCGAGGTCCCTTCCAACCTGTGCTGGTGTGACGCTAATTGTAGGATTTTGATGAGAAGTTAGATTATAGGCTGAGAAAGGAAAACTAAATTCTGTCTACTCAACTCATAGGTTTGCAAAGATGTATAAGAATCAAAACAGATAAAGCAGAGCTGCTTTGGGTTGCTCTGGCTGCTGATCTCCCTCCCTGGTTTCCAACTGGATCTGTGTAACTCAACTAACCAATTCCCTGCTTCTAACCCCCGCGGCTGATTTTCCTCGCTTACCTGGCTCATAAGACAGATATTGGGATAAGACTGGGTGGTGGGGGGAAGGTGAAAGGGTGGTTGGGAGCCCCTCTTGGGGACTCTGATCTCTGGGAGGGCTGTGGTGTTTCTGTATTACCTTTTCACTGTATATATTTGTAAGTATCTGCAATATATTGTAAATATCTGCTTGTATATTGTGCAAAGCTGTATATATAAAGCTTCATTTATTACCTTCTAGCTGGCTGAGTCTAGCCTGGGTTATTTCAGTAGTTTTG
>VWZI01000085.1:186200-197339 GCA_013396835.1 Psilopogon haemacephalus
GTTTTGATGGGGGGGGGGGGGAGGGGCAGGGAACTGCCAAACCATCACACAACCTAAACCATTCTATGATTCTATACTTCTACAGAGTGAAGGCAGAGCCTGCCTGTGGCCCCAGAGCAGAACATCCCTCACTTGACACCAGCCAAGGCTGTGGACCCAGCCAGCACTTGGAGCTTTTCTGTCAGAGTTAGGATTTGTGTGGCTATCAGTGCCTAGTTTGGCTCTGTGGGTGCCTTTCCAAGGCAAGATATCATGCAATTATTCTTTTTCCTTCCTATGCATTACAGCACTCCCTGCTCTTTTGCACACTGCAGCCTCATCCCTGTGTGAAAGCAGATTACAGCAGGCTGCTGGGCCATTGGGTAAGGAGGGGCCAAAAGAATTTGGCTGATTGGGTGTGAAGCCTCATCTCAACCATTCCATGAGTCTATTCCCATGGGAACTGGGCTTCTAAGCTCTACCCTCTTCTTATAATCACATTTGGATCCTGCCTACAGCAACTGAATTAATAGCTAATAACAATGCATTCACTCAGGAGATCCACAGAGCATTAAGTGAATTCCTTGTCATCACCTTTCACTACCCCTTGTTTTATTCAGTCCCTTGGTGCTTAAAACCTATTTAACCACAGCTGAAGCCTGATGGCAGCTTTTGCAGCCAGAGCCACGACTCCATCCATGCACTCTACAGCCCTGCTCAGCAGAGTGCACAAATATAACAATTAGGGAAAGGGAAAAAAACCCCAAAGGTTAGCTGTTTGGAATGAGTCGATTTCTTTTCATCTCCTTATCTCCAAGTGTTGGCAGCTTACACATTTTAGCATCATGCACAGCAATTAGACATTGGTAACAGCTAATCACAACAACAGGACAAGTTCACATCATCATAACACTTCCTCCTCTGCCAATTCAAGCAGCAATCAGTGCAAGCAGCCCACAACAACTTCTGCCCTGTCCCACAGCTTGTGAACTAAAGCAGTGCTGCCAGCCAAGAGATTGGTAAGCTTTAGAGACTTAGTGGAGAGGGGAAAATTAGTCACGTTGCAAAAAACAAAACATTCTTATTTAATATTCCCTTGGTGGCCAGTAAGTTCCTGGACAGCCTTAAGTTGGTTGGGTGCCTTGAAGTTTGAAATGCAGTTCACAAAACCCACACCCGTTGGTCGGATGCCTTAAAGTTTGAAATGCAGTTCACAAAACCCACACCCAATAGCTAACCTCAAGGAAGATAACTACACACCTAACCAGCACAAAGCTTTTGCTTCTGGAATGGGTAGAAACACACCAGAGCAGGAAGAAACACATCAGAGCAGAGACACAATCTAAAAGGGCCCTGTGCTGGTTTGAACTAATTGGAGAATTTGACTGAGAAATTAGACTATTGGCTGAGAGAGGAAAACACAGGATGGCACTGCACCCAGAGCTTTACTGAGAAAGAAAAAAAAAAAAAAAGTTGTTTCAAAAGTCATAACCAAAATATAGATAACGGAGACAGTTTCAGACCTTGCTGGGCTGTGCCTGCTTCTCTTGCATGGTTCCTTTGTCTCTGCCTTGGTAATACTACTAATTTCTTTCCTACTCCTAACCCCCCGCTCCCTGGCCGATCTACCTCAACTTATCTGCAGCATCAACAGGTGGTAAGATAAGACTGGGGAAGGAGGGAAAGGTGGTGGGGTGGTTGGTTACCCCTCTTGGGGATTTGGGTCTCTGGGAGGGCTGTGGTGTTTCTGTATTACCTTTTCACTGTATATATCTGTAAATATCTGTTATACATTGTAAATATCTGCTTGTATATTGTGCATTGCTGTAAATATAAAGCTTCATTCATCAACTTCCAGTGTTCTGAGTCCTAGCTCAGGGTTGGAAGGGACCACAAGGATCAGCCAGTTCCAACCCCCGTGATATGCCCAGGGACACCCTACCCTAGAGCAGGCTGCCCACAGCCTCTGCCAGCCTGGCTGCAGACACCTCCAGCGATCTGGCCCCAAACACCTCCCTGGGCAACCCATTCCAGGGGCTCAGCACTCTGATGGTGAAGAGCTTCCTCTTCACATCCAGTCTGAATCTTCCCACCTCCAGCTTTGCTCCATTCCCCCCAGTCCTGTCACTCCCTGATATCCTAAAAAAAGTCCCTCCCCAGCTTTTTTGTAGCCCACTTCAGATCCTGGAAGTCCACAAGAAGGTGACCTGGGAGCCTCCTCTTCTCCAGACTGAAGAGCTTCTTTCAGTCTGTCCTCATAGCAGAGGTGCTGCAGCACTCTGAGCATCCTTCACTCATAGTTTTGCTGAGATGTAAAAAAACAGGGACACAAATACAGATAAGGCAGCCTGGGTCTGTCTCTCAGAGTCTGTTGGTGTCTGTGTCTCTCCCTGGCTTCTATTTGGGTCTGTGTAACCCAGCTAATCAATTCTGCTTCTAACCCCCTTGGCCCACCCATCCAACTCGCCTTGCACATAAGGCAGATTCTGGGGTAAGGTTGGGGGGTGGAGAAAACGTGGAAGAGTGGTCGGGAGCCCCTCCTGGGGACTCTGATTTCTGGGATTGGCATTGTGTTTCTGTAGTACTTTTAACTTGTCTATTTCTGTACCTAGGTGTAAATCTTAGTGATCTATTGTAAATCTCTGCTTGTACACATTGTGCTAAGCTGTGAATGTAAAGCTTCATTCCTTAACTTCCAGCCAGCTGGGTCTAGTCTGGGTGAATTAATTGTGTGTGTGGGCAGGTAACTCCCAAACCATCACAGTCTCTCCCAGGGAAGGACAGAGCAGAGTTCTCACAGTTCTGAATTTCTTGATGCCTACTGTGAGGCATAATTTTGCAATTATAAAACTCCCAAGAAACTCAAAAGCCTCTGTGCAGCTCAGAGGACCTCCTGTCCACACATCTGATCTTCAAAGCTGTTGACAAGGACTCCATTAATAGCTCACACTTTAAAAAGCTGCTCCTTGCTTACTGTGCTGATGCAAATGGGTACTTATAGAATCATAGAATGGTTTAGGTTGGAAGAAACCTCAAAGATCATCCAGTTCCAACCCCCTGCCTTAGGCAGGGACACCTCCCACTAGAACAGGTTACTCAAGACCTCATCCAACCTGGCCTTGAACACCTCTAGGGAGGGAGCAGCCACAACCTCCCTGGGCAACCCATGTGTCTTGGGGGGAAGGAAGCTTGAGACAAGCAATAAAACTAAGGCAGGCCTTGACACAAAGACTTTAAATGTAATTATTCATGTAATTGGTTTGTTTTCTGAGATGCAGCTCCTCTTCTCAGCTGTGCAAGAGCCAAAACCATTGACCCTCAATTTTAGCAGGAGAGCTGCTGCTCACCACGTCCAGCAAGAGTGCTTGTGTCTGATTAGCACAGGATGAATTGATTCCTGGGAGCAGAGCTCCTGCTCCAGTGTTTTTGTCTGCTCTCTTCCCCGATCACATTCTGCTCCAGATTTCCACATTTAGATGACAGATCTGGCTGCTGTCTGTGGGATTCACCTAGCTGCAACTGCACATTGATTAGCAATTGCCTTGAGGAAACTCAGAGTATCCAGGCAACCAGGAGGAGGCTACAGATACAGCATCTGGATCAGAGGCAAAACATCAGCAACAGAAGAGATCTTGGAGAAATTAACCTATAATATATGCAAATCCAATTTCCTTTAAAGAGGAGATTCTTTGTTGATTGGTGCACCTATTATTGGAGAGGTTAAAGGGAAGATCAGCCTGAGTCTCACGTTAAATTAGTCAGAACTTCCAAATCCTCACATTTCAGTTCATGTTTGAAATCTAACACATACTCCAATTAGTGTCTTCAGAGGCAGAAGCAGCAGAAAGTCACCTACAGATCAAACCAGTCTCATCCAACCTGATTTTTCCTGTGTTGAGATATCACCAGGCATTGCCACCTGCTATTGCTTACGCTCATGTACAGTTGTGTCCAAGCACATCTAATCATAGAAGCATAGAATGGTTCAGAGTGGGAGTGACCTCAAAGCTCAACCAGTTCCAACCCCCCTGTGCCATAGGCAGGGACACCTCCCACTAGAACAGGTTGCTCAAGGGCTCATCTAACCTGGCCTTGAACACCTCCAGGGAGGTTGCACTCCTTTTATGAGTTGTAACCCAAGTATAGGTAAGTCAGACTGTTTCAGACTGCTTTGGGCTGTGGCTGCTCTTGCATGGTTCTTTCTCCCTGCCTTTTGTAGCTCATTCTAAATAATTTCACTAACTTCTTTCCTGCTGCTAATGCCCCTGGCCCATCTACCTCCGCCTATCTGCTGCATGAAACAGGTGATGAGATGAGACTGGGGAAAAGGGTGGTTTAGGGGTGGTTAGAAACCCCTCTTAGGGCCTATCCCAGTGCCTAATCACCTCTGTGCTGCCCTGGTGAGACCTCATCTTGAGTACTGCCTTCATTTTTGGGCTTCCCAGTTTAAGAGGGACAGGGATCTGCTGGAGAGGGTCCAGTGGAGGTCTAGTTGAGGGGACTGGAGGTCATGACTTATAAGGAAAGGCTGAGGGACCTAGGACTTTTTAGTCTGCAGAAGAGAAGACTGAGAGGGGATTGAATCAATGTTTATAAATCTCTGAGGGTTTGGGGTCAGGAGGGGGGGGACAGGCTCTGCTCACTGCTCCCTGGGATAGGCCAAGGAGCAATGGATGGAAGCTGCAGCACAGGAGGTTGCAGCTCAACACAAGGGGCAACTTCTTGGCTGGAAGGGTCCCAGAGCAGTGGCACAGGCTCCCCAGAGAGGTTGTGGAGTCTCCTTGTCTGGAGCCTTTGCAGGCCTGTCTGGATGTGTTGCTGTGTGACCTGATCTAGATTGTCTGCTCCTGCTTGGCAGGGGAGGTTGGACTCGATCTCTCTGGGTCTCTTCCAACCCCTAACATCCTGTGAGCCTGTCAGGTTTGGCATGCCACTGGCACAGCTCTCATTTCAAGGTTGTACCAAGCTGGTGAGCCCCATGGGCTGTGAAGGTACCAGAAGATCAGCAAAGAAAATCCAGTAATACTGGGGAAGCAGCTGGGGGAGCAGGCAGGGCTGCTGCAGAGAGAGCCAAGGAGAGCTAGAACCTTAGATAAATTAGGCACGCTGCTGAGTACACCTCTCTACTTCAGCTGAGATTCAAACTGCACTATTAAAGTAATATATTACCCTCATTAAGCACCACAATCTAAGACCCTGTCTAGAGTATCTGCTTTTATACACTTCAAAAATGTTAGCAAGTCACCCCATTACATCTCAGTCATGAGACTAATGCAGATTACTTATTACTTCTCTTGGCAATCTCCTAACACTTGTCCTGGGAATGAAACATGATGCCTTGACAATATGCTATAACCTAATAACCCTTCACAAGTTATAAAGTGCAGCACTTTTTTTCCTTTGAGGATCACTAAGAGCTGGGCAGCTGTATTGGGTTTAGGCTACCCGCCCCNCCAGTGAAGCATCCCCAGCACTGTTTGGTCTCTTCTGGTGCTGGCTGCTAGGAGCTGTGCCTTTGCATAACTGTAAGCACACCTGTGTCCCTTCAAGTTTTCTTTAGGGGTCTGTGTATAGGCTTTAGGCTAGCCCCCCTGAGCTCAAAAGCCCAATAAATACTTGATTTGATTTGGAAGTAGAAAGAGATAAACTTCAACAATAAATAGGAGGTAAGAGGAGTTACAGAAAGCAAAAATACAGGGTAGGGAAAATGGGAGGTATTGGAGGATAAAGGGGAAAAAGGGAACAAAATACACAGTAACAGAATACAACCTGTGAAATGGGAGTTGAGTATAGGAGCTAGAATGGATGATTGGATGATGGATGAAGCAGGATGCAGGATTTTGATGCTGAAATGCAGTTAAGAGTTCCAAAGAAAATGATTGCTATCCCCACATGTTGGCTGGAGAGCACATGGTGGTCTGGCAGCAGAACAGTGAGGAGTTGGTCAGGCAGGCAGGACCAGAGAGAGAGAGAGAAGATGTCCCCCTCTCTTGTAGCAGTCCTTGGCAGAAAATGGGAGAGGGCAAAACATGACACCTGGGGGAAGGTCAGACCACCCCCAGGGAGGAGTCAGAAGGCTCCAGGTAGGCTTAACCCTTTACAGCAGCCATTCATTAACTCAGGCTCCCCATACCCTGGTCACACAGCCAGCTCCATCCAAAGTTCAGTCACCCACCCTAACGTCCCTGTGCATCTCTGACCAGCACCCATCTCCAACACTCTATTCGACAGCCCTCTGAGGCACTGGTGCTTCCACTCTCTCCCTCCTATGTGTAACAGCAGGCAACTGCAAGCACACGACATCTGCTGAAATTCTGATGAAGAATGAATATTTTTGTATTAGTTTAAGCTAGCCCCACCCTGAGCTCAAAAGCTCAATGAGTACTTAATTCAATTGGGAAGTAATAAAAGGTAAACTTCAGCAATAAATAGAAGGGGAGTTACAGAGGATGGAGGAAAAAAAGGGAACCAAACCACAGGGTACAGGTATAAGGACAATTACAGAGGATAGGGGGAAAGGGAACAAAACACAAAATATAAAAATACAACCTGTGGATGGAAGTTGAGTCCAAGTGATGAAATTGATGGTGGATGCAGAGGGATGCAAGAGTGATGGTGAAAGGCAGTGAGTTGTAGAGTTCCAAAAAATGGTTGCTCTCCCCACATGTTTGCTGGAGAGCAGGTGGTGAGCAGCAGCAGGGCAGCAAGGTGCTAGGTAGGCAGGAGAGGAGAAGCCAAAAGAGAGAGGCAAATAGTCCATCCCCCTTTATAGTAGTCTCAGCAGGAAGTGGGAGGGGGCTAAACACAACACCTGGGGGCAGGTCAGACCACTCCCAGGGAGGAGTCAGGATACAGTTCCAGGTAAGATTAATCCTTTACAATTCTCCAGGCCAGTAACCTAAAGTATAGAGCAATCAGCTGATCTGCCCAGGGCCACTCAGCAGCTGAGGAAGAAATGGGAATAAAACCTAGAAGCTGTGATTCTACTCAAACAGTCCTCCCTTGGAGGCTCTGTGAGTCTGCAGCTCAAATGCAGAAGTAATTGCTAAATAATTAGTAAGCTACACAACTACCTCCTTGCATCCGTCAGTATTTTATGCCCTAAAGGAGCAGTCAATAAATGCCTGAGATTACAATTATTGTGATTTCCTGTCTGCCAGAGGGCCCAGGCAATGCTCAATTTGAAAAGATTTTTCCTTGCTTAATGAGCACTGTCAATGGGAATTACTAACTGGCTTGAGGGTGTGGGGTGCAGCTCCAGCAGGACATAGGTGGTGCAAGGAGCACCAATACTGCTTTGGGCAGCTCTTCTGAGATTTCAGCTCCTGAATTCATGGGATCAAGATGTAGAGGTTGGAAAGAAGTGTCTAGGCTTCTGTGAGAGTTTCTCTCTTGTATTGGATCAACGAAGATAAGGCTCTCCCTTGTTTGAATCAAGGAAGATAAGGATTGCTGTCTCCTTCCCCCAAACTCAGACAATGTTCCTGGCTGAATGCAAATTATCAGAGATACAGCACTTTGCTGATCCTCCAGGATGTAAATACTGTGTTTTTTTGTGTCTTTCTGCCTAGCACTGGTTTTCAGGATATTCATCAGCTACACCAAAAAGAAAAGACTTATGTGTATTCAGGGGATGAACAGGTAATGGCACAGGGAGGGGACGGAGGCCCTGCCCCCTGCTGCTGCGGGACACCTGCTAAGGCAGGAGAATGCACAGGAGGAATTCCTGGGGAGCTGCACCTGGACACTGATAAGACTGGGACTGGAAAAACTGTATAAAAAAGACCTGAGAAATGCCTGCCAGTAGAAGAACTCAGGTGGAAGAACTCAGGAAGGAGAAACCAAGGAACAACAACTCCATCAGCTAGAAGACAGACTCCTGACGAGAGCTACGGAGCATCCCTGGACCATGCACACCTCTCTCTCACCCCAACTCTGTCTGATGGTAATATAATCCATGCTTGTCTCCCTCCCCTGCTCTTTTTTTTCCTCTCCTAATTTCTCTGTTGTTCCCTCCCTCTCTCTATCTCTCTCTCTCCCTGCCCCCAACTCCCTCTTTCCCTCTGTTTTGCCCAACTTTATCCCTTAATAAACAGTTTTGTGGTGATATCTTAATTTCACAGCACAGAAATCTACAAGAACAGGTCTTGCTCCTCTGGACAGAGATCATGTTAATGTCCCATTCAGCTTCTAGTTTCAATCTTGGCAATCAGAGCACTTTCAAAACCCTACCTGTTCTCTCAGAACCTGATACACTCTCCCACTCTTCCATAGTTTCTGACTGTTCTGTTTGCTCTATATTCTTTCCAAATCAATAGCATCCACATCAGCATCGAAGTCCTGTGTATTACCCCTCCTCGGATGGCTCCCTCTTTATGCCTCTAAGAGGCAAACAAAAGTCATTCAATAATGTCAAAACTTTATCTTGATCATTTGGGGCAGATTCTCTCTCCAGCTGCTGAAACGTATCACAGAAATCATAGAAACATAGAATCGGGCAGGTTGGAAGAGACCTTCAAGCTCATCCAGCCCAACCTAGCAGCAATCAGCCAGACCATGGCACTAAGTGACCCATCCAGGCTTTGCTTGAACATATTGCAGTGGCTATAGGATGTTTTTTTTCTTGATTCATAGAATCATAGAATCAGGCAGGTTGGAAGAGACCATCCAGCCGATGATCTCTTTGGGTCCCTTCCAACCCCTGATATCCTGTGAGCCTGTGATCCAGTCCAACCTAGCACCCAGCCCTAACCAATCAACCAGACCATGGCACTAAGTGACCCATCCAGGCTTTGCTTCAACACCTCCAGGGATGGGGACTCCACCACCTCCCTGTGCAACCCATTCCAATGCAAATCACTCTCTCTGGGAAGAACTTCCTCCTAACATCCAGCCTATACCTCCTCTGGCACAGTTTGAGGCTGTGTCCCCTCCTTCTGTTGCTGGTTGCGTGGGAGCAGAGCCCAATCCCACCTGACTTCAATGTCTCTTCAGGTAGTTGCAAAGAGCAATTAGGGCTGCTCTGATCCTCCTCTTCTGCAGGCTGCACACCTCCAGCTCCCTCAGCCTCTCCTCACAGGGCTGTGCTCCAGACCCCTCCCCAGCCTTGCTACCCTTTTCTGGACATGTTCCAGTATCTCAACATCTCTCTTGAACTGAGGGGCCCAGAACTGGACACAGAAATCAACATGTGGCCCAATTAGTGCCAAGTACAGGGGCAGATTAACCTCCCTTGTCCTGCTGGCCACACTGTTCCTGATTGAGGCCAGGATGTCATTGGCTCTCCTGCCTACCTGGGCACACCTGCAGAGCATGCATCTCTCTTCCCCACCATTGTAGTCACACACTTACAAATTAAGGGCATGATGGAACCTTCCAACCACCCTGACCTCAAACCTGCTGGGCCAACAAAAACTTCCCCATTCATTACCACTCTCCACTTCATAGCATTCCCCTTCCCTCGTCCCTAAATCACCTAAGTACAAAGTAATCAAAAGCAAAGCTATTTTTGCAGTTGTGTGATTCCTACTTAGTACAGTAGGTAGCATTACGAATAACAAAAGCTGTGTGTGATGGTTTGGGAGTTACCCACTGTAAAGAGTTAAGCCTACCTGCAGCTTCATCCTGACTGCTTCCTGGGGATGGTCCGACCTGCCCCCAGGTGTCCTGTTTAGCCTCCTCTCACTTCCTGCTGAGACTACTATAAAAAGGGGTGGACAGCTTGTCTCTTGGTCTCTCCTTCCTGACCAGCATCTTGCTGCTGACCATGTGCTCCCCAGCAAACATGTGGAAAGAGCAACCCTTTTTTGGAACTCTCACTGCATTTCACCATCAAATCCTGCATCCCTCTGCATCCATCATCAAATTATCAATTTCAGCAATTGGATCTAACTGATCTAACTTCCATTTCATGGGTTGTATTTTTATTTTGTGTATTTTTTCCCTTTTGTTTCCCTATCCTCTGTAATCTCTCTCATTTCTATACCCTGTATTTTGGTTCCTTTTCCCCCATCCTCTGTAACTCCCCTTACCTTCTATTTATTGTTAAAGTTTACCTCTTTTTACTTCCAAATCAAATTAAGTATTTATTGAGCTTTTGAGTTCAGGGAGGCTACCTTAAACCCAATACACCCACCCCCTCCCCCCACATAATGAATTCACCCAGACTAAACTCAGCTGGCTGGAAGTTAAGGAATGAAGGTTTGTAGTCACATCTTAGCATAAATTACAAGCAGGTACTTACAGCACATTGCAAATATTTACAGCAATATTAAAAAATAAACAAGTTAAAACTACTACAGAAACTCAATGCCCCTCCCAGAAATCAGAATCCCCAGGAGGGGCTTCCAACCACCCTTCCACCTTCTCTCCACCCTCCACTCTCATCCCAGAATCTGCCTTACATGCAAGGTGAGTTGGAAGGATGGGCAGGGGGGGTTAGAAGCAGAATGATTAGTTGGGTTACACAGATCCAAGCAGAAGCCAGGGAGAGACACAGGCACCCACAGACTCCGACAGACAGACCCAGATTGCCTTATCTATGTTTGTGTTCTTGTTATTATAGATCTCAGCAAACCTATGAGTGCAGTACACATCAGCAGCGTTTTTCTTGTCACAGCCTATCATCTAATTTTTCTCATTAAAATATTCCAATTAGCCTCAAACCAGCACACTCTGCATCAAAGGCATTGTTTTGTTGGTTTGTTTGTTTTTCAGAGAGAAAGAGAATTATATTTCCTTTTGTTGGCTTCCATCTCTCTGCTTTAGAACAAAATATCGCTGGCAGGGTCAAAAATACAATCAACTGCATCACAGTGGTAGATCTTTCTGTTCTGTTTGGGTTCTTTCTTTTTTTAGTACAAGAAAAAGGCAGCAGCAAAATCCAACATGAAACAAATGATAATTAAAGTAATCTGAAACTACAAAGATGTGTAATATGGAAGAACTTGGGACAGCAGAAGTCTAACTTCCTTTGTGGTCTGGGGGTTTGTTTTGGCAGATTGGTTGCTTGGTGGGTTTGGGTTTTTTTTAATAAATCACTGGTGATTGAAGTATTGAGTCTGAATCACAGCACCTTCCCAGAGCTAATCAAGACCAACACTGTCTGGATCAATACAGTTACTAAATAAGATTCTCCCCAACTCCACAAAAAAAAAAAAA
>VWZI01000085.1:197363-207982 GCA_013396835.1 Psilopogon haemacephalus
AAAAAAGTACAACAGAACCATTAAAGAAAGCTCAGAAGGCAGCAAAATCATTTCTTGAAGCTGTAAGTGAAAAATGAACTTTATTCATTTCACATTACGATCAAACAGTAATGTGTCTTGCTGCATATGTGCACGCATGCCTCATCGTTATTTGCTTTATTCTCATCGATTTTTGCCTTCCTCAGGCCAGCTCTCTGCCAGCATCACTGGTGGCAGTGCTGGAAAGAGGCTCCTCAGCATTTCTGACAAATGATTCCTCTCGAGTCCGGACACTTCTATCTCCCACCGAAATGAAATACTCATTAGACTTGGGAGAGATCAACCTCATCTTCAGCAGCTCAGGAGAGCAACCCATGAAATCTAAACAGTGTAGCTGCTCTGGCATATAATGATACAAGCAATTAAATGACAGGACAAGGGGGAATGGGTTCAAACTGGCAGAGGGGAGATTTGAACGGGATGTTAGGAGGAAGTTCTTCACAGTGAGGGTGGTGAGACACTGGAACTGGTTGCCCAGGGAGGTTGTGGCTGCTTCCTCCCTGGGAGGTGTTCAAGGCCAGGCTGGATGAGGCCTTGAGCATCCTGTTCTAGTGGGAGGTGTCCCTGCCTATGGCACAGGGGGATTGGAACTGGATGAGCTTTGTGGTCCCTTCCAACCTAAACCATTCTATGATTCTATGACTCTATGAAATGACCACATTTAGAACTGCCCCAGATGGGTACAGCATTCCCTGAAAACTAATTCCTAGCATGTCTGTGCTGGTTTGACCTTATTGGAGGATTTGAATCATAGAATGGTTTAGGTTGGAACGAACCTCAAAGATCATCCAGTTCCAAAACCTCTGTGCCATAGGCAGGGACACCTCCCACTAGAACAGGATGCTCAAGGCCTCATCCAGCCTGGCCTTGAACACCTCCCAGGGAGGAAGCAGCCACAACCTCCCTGGGCAACCTGTGCCAGTGTCTCACCACCCTCACTGCAAACAACTTCCTCCTAACATCCACTTTCAATCTCCCCTCTGCCAGTTTAAACCCCCCTGTCCTGTCATTACAAGACCTTGCAAAAAGTCCTTCCCCAGCCCTCCTGTAGCCCCCTGACAGATACTGGAAGGCTACTATAAGGTGCCCTGGCAGCCTTCTCTTCTCCAGGCTGCACAGCCCCAACTATATCAGCCTGTCCTCAGAGCAGAGGTTCTCCAGCCCTCTCAGCATCTTGGTGGCCTCTTCTGGACTGGCTCCAACAGTTCCACATCCTTCTTGGGGGCTCCAGCACTGCACACAGTGCTCCAGGTGGGGTCTGATGAGAGCAGAGTAAAGAAGGAGAATCCCCTCCCTTGCCCTGCTGCCCACACTTCTCTTAATGCAGCCCAGGACATGGTTGTTGTCTGGGCCGAACGCGCACACTGTTGAGATTTTGAACTGTCAAGATTATCAACTGAGAAATTAGGCTATAGGCTGAGAAAGGCAAACACTGATGATGCTACTGCACTCATAGCTTTACTGAGAAAGAAAAAATGTTTTAAGAGTTGTAACACAAATCTAGATAAGTCAGATGGCTTTGGGCTGTGGCTGCTCTTGCATGGCTCTTTTCTCCCTGCCTTTTGTAGCTTGATCTGAATAATTTCCCTAACTTCTTTCCTGCTGCTAACCCCCCTGGCCCATCTGCTGCATAAAACAGATGGTGAGATAAGATTGAGGAAGGAGGGAAGGTGGTAGGGGTGGTTAGAAACCCCTCGTAAGGATTTCTGATCCCTGGGAGGGCTGTGGTGTTTCTGTATTACCTTTTTATTGTATATATCTGTAAATATCTGTTATACATTGTAAATATCTGCTTGTCTATTGCACAAAGCTGTAAATATAAAGATTCATTTAATAACTTCCAGCTGCCTGAGTCCTAGGCTGGGTTATTTCAAAGTGGGAGGGGCAGGGAACTGCTAAACCACCACACATGTCCCAGGAGCCAGCTTACAGGCAGTTACCCATTTTCTCTTTCCACGTGGAAAGGTCACCAGAACAAATAGGATCAGGATGTAATGGTGAGGCAGTTCAGCTGATCTATTTCCAGCACCGTGACAAAGAAAACTCCTTTAGGGTTATAATTAGAAGCATGGAGAGGAAAAGCTCATTTTGGAGAAGTGCACTGATGCTGCTGGAACCTCAGCGGTGGTGCTGATGGGGCTAATCAGCTCAGAGAGGTGGAAGAGTGAAAACTAAATTATGTGTTTAGCACCTCCATGTAAACCAGGTTGGACCCTGCAATTGCCTGCAGTTGGGAATAGTGCAAGGTTTAAAGGTGACCTTAGGAAGGAGTTTTTAAAGCAGCAGACTAAACAAACAGTGTTTCAGTAGGTTTTCTTAGAGCTTGAAAACACAAACCACATCTCAAAGGGAGTTGGAACTGGGATGATTTTGAGGTCCCTTCCAACCTAAACCATTCCATGATTCTATGGTTCTATATTTTTTGTTATGTTGTGGGCTTTTTTTTGTTGTTTTTGTCTTTTTTTTTTCAAAGTCTATTGGCAATTTGTTTGCAGTTCCTAATTTTTAATGTACTCCATGTTTGTTATTAACAGCTGCAAGAATGAAGCTTCCTCAGCTTCTCTTAAGCACAAAAAGATCCACTTAGTTTCTTGAGTGTGGAAATAGGACATGAACCAGATGAAGCACATTGGAAGAACTTCCAAACTTTTAACTATCAGGTCTTGTTATCTTAAGGAGGTACATCTGAATGCTCTCTGAGGGAAAATCGAAAAACAAAGCACACAAAAGAAAAACTCCAACCCAGAGCAGACAAACATCAACAAAACCCCCAACAAACAAACAAACAAAAATATATAAACAAACAAACAAACAAACAAAAAACCCCAAACCAAACAACACAAAGGAAACATCTCAAGAGGACTTTTCGATTTAAAGGAGATGTAGATTTCAGGTTTAGTTACACGAATCCTATTGTGGATCTAAATATGGCCAATTTGCCTTCCATTTATCCGGGAGTCAAAGCTATCTTTTCCCAGCTCTCACCCCGGTGACATTTCAATGCCCCTTGGCTGTCTCAGTGCTGCTGTTTGTAAAGCTGTGCCCTAAAAAGGAGCAACACAATGCTGCAAGTTAGAAGTAATTATCCAAGAATAAAGAACGGGGTGGAGGGGGGAAAGAAAAAGGCCAAAAAAGCAGTGCATCAAGTAGCTGCATGGTGAGACACAATTGGGTGATGAAGGGTGTGTGATTAGGGAAGATGAAGGGGAAAACAGACAGCAGCAGGAAAGAAAAAGTGAAGAAGGAGGCGAGCCATAGCCTCTCACAGGATCACAGGATATAAGGGCCATGAAGATGCTCAGAGTGCTGCAGCACCTCTGCTATGAGCACAGACTGAAAGAGTTGGGGCTGTGCAGGCTGGAGAAGAGGAGGCTCCCAGGTGACCTTCTTATGGCCTTCCAGGATATGAAGTGGGCTACAAAATGTGAAGGAAGGATGTTTTAGGCTATCAGGAGGTGCCAGGAAGAGGGGGAATGGAGCAAAGCTGGAGGTGGGGAGATTCAGACTGGATGTGAGGAGGAAGTTCTTCAGCATGAGAGTGGTGAGAGCCTGGAATGGGTTGCCCAGAGAGGTGGTTGGGAGGTGT
This sequence comes from Psilopogon haemacephalus, assembly GCA_013396835.1. Lineage (NCBI taxonomy): Eukaryota > Metazoa > Chordata > Aves > Piciformes > Megalaimidae > Psilopogon > Psilopogon haemacephalus. Next base: position 200,989 of record VWZI01000085.1, read on the forward strand.
TTAAGGCCAGTCTGGAGGAAGCTGTGGGCAGCCTGCTCTAGGGTAGGGTGTCCCTGGGCATGGCAGGGGGGTTGGAACTGGATGATCCTTGTGGCCCCTTCCAACCCTGACTGATTCTATGTTTCTGATTCTATGTTAAGGGTTGGAAAGAACCCAAAGAGGTCATCCAGTCCAACCCCTCTGCCAGAGCAGCACCATCCAATCTAGCTCAGATCACACAGCAACACATCCAGACAGGCCTTGAAAGGCTCCAGAGGAGACTCCACAACCTCTCTGGGCAGCCTGTACCAGTGCTCTGAGACCCTTACAGCCAAGAAGTTGCCTCTTGTGTTGAGCTGGAACCTCCTGTGCTGCAGCTTCCATCCATTGCTCCTTGGCCTATCCCAGGGAGCAAGTGAGCAGAGCCTGTCCCCCCCCCAGTCTTGACCCCCAGCCCTCAGATATTTATAAACATTGATTAGATGCTCTCTCAGTCTTCTCCTGAATAAGAACAGAATAATTTTCACTCCCTGCCAGTTTTTCTTTATCCACTGGATTGTTACTGCATTTCATATTGGATTTTCCTGACCTACTGATGTTAATCTTTTAAGGGAAAAGACAAAAGTAGAGCAATATTGGAATTCACTCTTTCAGGGTACAAAGAAAGAAGAGTAGAGCACTAGGGTGGAAAATGAGGTCCTAACTCAAGCTAGTTAACTTAAGTGAGGATGATACAAGTCTGGCACTCTACCGTGACTACTTGAAGCCCTTCTTCACTGCCCCTGGCTTCATACCTTCATAAGTTCCTACTTCCAGAAGAGTCCCACTTCGCTCCAACTCCAGAAACTTCTCCACAGTCAGAAACTCGTAGTCTACACCAGGCACTTCTCCTTCTCTTGGAGGGCGGGTTGTGCCTGAAAGGAAAGAAAAAATAAACACATTATAATAGAGTTTCTTTCTTGTCAAGAGTTAAAACAGTAAAAAAGTGATATCATAGAGCAAGCAGCATCAAAAGTGGTCAAACAGAAGTCAGGAGCCCATGTGAAAACAAGACAAGATGTAGGTCACAGGTGGAGGTGGAGCTGGCAGCACGAATTGTTCTACTCAATGGCAATGCTTTTGGTATCCTCAGTAAGGCTTTCTGGCACAGAAATCTTTCCAGTCACATGCAGAAACACAGCTGGAAGAGTTTGGCACCTGGGAATATGCCAGCAGTTACCTTCCTGCTTTTGGCATGGTCTCTCATGCTTCATTAAAATGGCAATTTGTGTTAGAATCCTAGAATCAGTTAGGGTTGGAAGGGACCACAAGGATCAGTCAGTTCCAACCCCCCTGCCATGCCCAGGGACACCCTACCCTAGAGCAGGCTGCCCACAGCCTCTGCCAGCCTGGCCAAAAACACCTCCAGGGATCTGGCCCCAAACACCTCCCTGCAGGGGCAACCCATTCCAGCCTCTCACCACTCTCATGCTCAACAACTTCCTCTTCACATCCAGTCTGAATCTCCCCACCTCCAGCTTTGCTCCATTCTCCCCAGTCCTGTCACTCATTGATAGCCTAAAAAGTCCCTCCACAGCTTTTCTGTAGGACCACTTCAGATCCTGGAAGGCCACAAGAAGGTCACCTGAGAGCTTCCTTTTCTCCAGCCTGCACAGCCCCAACTCCTTCAGTCTGTGCTCACAGCAGAGGTGCTGCAGCCCTCTGAGCATCCTTGGGGCCCTTCTCTGCACACCTCCAGCATCTCCACATCCCTCTTGTCCCAGGGGCTCCAGAACTGGATGCAGTACTCCCGGTGGGGGTCCCACCAGGGCGCCCAGATATGCTGACCACTCGCCACGTGGCAGGTTCTCCCCAGTCGTGTTTTGATTTTATACTACCTGGGAGCCTAAAAAGTCCCTCCCCAGCTTTTTTGTAGGCCCCCTTCAGATAAAGAATTTTTTTTTTCCTCAGATTCTGTTATTTCCACATCACATCACCTCACCTCACCAAAGATCCTTTCACATCCTACAAGTCTTTTCCCTGTCTTTAAACACTTCATCTCCATTTGTTATTATTTTTATCCAGCGTTACAAAGCACCCTGAGACAGTTCTGATGCACTGTTCCCACGGGCTCACTACAGAGCAAACTCCTTTCACAGATGTTCACTTAGCAGCTGATTCCTGTGCAACAAATACTCTGTTTTCTTTTGAGGAATAACTCGCTCTGACTCTCTCTCCAGCATGTGACAATTTAAGTAGTGCCCATAGAGATCAGGTCTCTAATCACCGCTGTCCTGCCAAGCCCTGAAACTCTTCTCCCTTCAGACCAATTTGCCACCCTCTGAAGCGTGGTGTAAAGAGGAGTCATTCCGTGGCTTTTTTTGTGAAGATGGCTTGGGCCACTGCGTTATAGGTCACTGAGCACAGCTAAATTGATTAGGATCGATTTCTGTTCAATAGCCTTTATTTTCCATGACTCTGGAGGCTGGGAGCTAGCTGGGTGCTGTGCAGCTGAGATTAAATGTAAGTGACATTCACAGATGGTCCAGTGAACTGAACTCGCAACGAAAGAGCAGCATCAGAGAGTCCAAAGGGTTCAAGTGCTGTGGCCACAACCCATCTCCTGGCTTGGGAACAACTTTAGGGATGTGGAGACTACACCCAGCATTTAATGAAGCATAATGTCTCACTTCTGTGGGATTCTTCAGGCCCCCAGGCAGCGCCTTCTCACTGCACACAACTTCTTAAAACCTCTTGTGCTGGTTTGAACTAATTGGAGGATCTGAACGAGAAATTAGGCTATAAGCTGAGAAAGGCAAACACTGATGGTGCTACTGCACTCACAGCTTTACTGAGAAAGGAATTGTTTAAGAGTTGTAACCCAAGTACAGATAAGTCAGACTGCTTTGGGCTGTGGCTGCTTATGCACGGCTCTTTTCTCCCTGACTTTCCCAGCTGGATCTGAATGATTTCACTAACTTCTTTCCTGCTGCTAATCCCCCCCTGGCCAATCTACCTTCTTGTTCAGTGAACAAAAATAACAGCCTCAAGAGCAATGGCAACAGCAGCATCCTTCTGTCTAGCTCACCTGCAAGCACCCTCTCAGCAAGCCCCCACACCAGCTCTGGCATTGCAGCTTCATGAGTCAGTAACATCCCTGTACATTTGGGCTGGTTTGAACTAATTGGAGGATCTGAATGAGAAATTAGACTATAGGCTGAGAGAGGAAAGCACTGATGGTGCTACTGCACTCATAGCTTTACTGAGAAAGAAAAAAATCTTTTAAGAGTTGTAACCCAAGTATAGATAAGTCAGATGGCTTTGGGCTGTGGCTACTTTTGCATGGCTTTTTTCTCCCTGCCTTTTGTAGCTTGATCTGAATAATTTCCCTAACTTCTTTCCTGCTGCTAATCCCCCCTGGCCCATCTACCTTCACCTATCTGCTGCATAAAATAGATGGTGAGATAAGATTGGGGAAGGGGAAAAGGTGGTAGGGGTGGTTGGTTACCCCTCTTAGGGATTGTGATCTCTGGGAGGGCTGTGGTGTTTCTGTATTACCTTTTCACTGTATATATCTGTAAATATCTGTTATACATTGTAAGTATTTGCTTGTATATTGTGCAAAGCTGTAAATATAAAGCTGCATTTATTAACTTCCAGCTGACTGAGTCCTAGCCTGGGTTATTTCAAAGTGTGGGGAGGCAGCAAACTGCCAAACCACCACATTATTTTTGATTGGAGAATTTATCTATCTAATCTAATACAAAGAACTAAAGAGAGTATAAAAAGCAGGGTTTCTAGAAACTAATTGGGAAGATTCATAGAATCAGTCAGGGTTGGAATGGACCACAAGGATCAGCCAGTTCCAACCCCCCTGCCATGCCCAGGGACACCCTACCCTAGAGCAGGCTGCCCACAGCCTCTGCCAGCCTGGCCAAAAACACCTCCAGGGATCTGGCCTCAAACACCTCCCTGCANAGCCTCCTATTCTCCAGCCTGCACAGCCCCAACTCTTTCAGGCTGTCCTCATAAGCAGAGGTGCTGCAGCCCTCTGAGCATCCTCAGGGCTCTTCTCTGGGCACACTCCAGCATGTCCACATCCCTCTTGTCCCAGGGGCTCCAGAAATGGATGCAGTACTCCAGGTTGTGTCTCACCAGAGTGGAGTAGAGGGGGAGAATCCCCTCCCTGGCCCTGCTGCCCACACTGCTCCTGCTGCAGCCCAGCCTCTGCTTGCCTTTCTGCCCTGCAAGTGCACACTGCTGCCTCATCTTCAGCTTCTTGTTCACCAGCACCCCCAAGTCTCTCTCCTCAGGGCTACTCTCCAGTCAGTCCATGCCCAACCTGTATTTGTGACTGATTCCAAGTCCTAGAATCTTAAAAAGCAAACATTTACCATGTCTGCATCTGGCAAATGTATTCCTCAACTGGCAGAGAAGCAAAAATTCTGTTTGTGCCCTATCCATCTGAGAGGCTGTTCAAGAGGTCAGTCTTGACATAGTGACACCCTTGAAAGGTCATCACTAGACTCATTTCCTTGACAGACATCCACTTTCTCTAACATTCTCCATTTCTTGTTTCAAAACAGAAATTCTCTCTCGTTTTTTATTATCCACCATCAGCCTTTGGATGGGGCTTTAAGCAAGCATGATCTAGTAGGAGGGGTCCCTTCCTGCAGCAGAGGGATTTTGTGCTTTTTCTGTCTGTTCTCTATGAATAGATGAAGGCAGAAAGAAGAAGAAAGAAAAGGGAATGGAAATAGTGATGGATACTTTCAGCCAACCAGCAGAATTCCTCTTTCCCATTTGAAAAGATTCAAATTTGTACTCTTTGTATTCTTGAATCCTTACAGCAAGACTACAATGATCTTTGCTGAGTGGTTTGTAAGGGAGGACAGATGTGATTCACAGATCTAGACAAGAGAAATGCTGGGACTACTCCCAGTACCCCTCACTGTTCCAGTGCCTCCATCTGCAACTGAAGGCAGGCAGTGAGGCTGAGTGGGCAATGTCCACACAGGTCCCTTCCCTGGCATGAGGGCACCCAGCAGCTGGGATGAAGTGTTTCAGGCTGGACACAGCATCTCCTCCCTGAGCACCAACACTACTGTAGGCTTTCAGGCTGTCAGGATCAGCTGTGGAGCTTAGGGACATGGTTTAGTGGTCACCTAGCAGTGCTGGGTTAGTGGTTGGGCTTGATGATCTTAAGGGCCTCTTCCAATCAGACAGTTCTATGATCCTCTGACCCTCACCCAGAGCAGCATGGCTATTATCCAGGTTCCCCTAAATCAGGCCCACAACAGGAAAATAATTAAAAACCTCAGCAATAAGTATGTCCAAGGACCCACTGTAGTTGTCCCATGTCTGGAACACAACGGAAGAATCAGCTTTGTAGTGCTCCACATCCAATGTATGAGTCAAACATCACCCTGAGCCATGGAGCAACAACAATCAGGAGATACTCTTCTCCAGTAACTGACAACACACAGTCACAGAATGAACCAGGTTGGAAAAGACCTCTAGGATCACTGAGTCCAACTTATCACCTAACCCTTCTCATTAACTAACCCATGGCACTAAGTGCCTCATGCAGACTCCTCTTAAACACCTCCAGGGATGGGGACTCCACCACCTCCCTAGGTAGCCCATTCCAATGCCAATCATTCTCTCTGTGCAGAACTTCTTCCAAATGTCCAGCCTAAACCTGCCCTGGTGGAGTTTGAGGCTGTGTCCTCTTGTTCTGTCCTTGGGTGCCTGGCAGCAGAGCCCAACCCCACTTGGCTACAACCTCCCTTCAGGTAGCTGCAGAGAACAATGAGCTCTGCCCTCAGCCTTCTCTTCTGCAGGCTGCACACCCCCAGCTCCCTCAGCCTCTCCTCTTGGGGCTGTGCTCCAGGCCCCTCCTCAGCCTTGCTGCCCTTCTCTCGACACCTTCCAGCACCTCAGCATCTCTCTGGAATGGAGGGGCCCAGAACTGGACACAGCACTCAAGGTGGGGCCTGAGTAGTGCTGAGCACAGGGGCAGAATTATCTCCCTTGTCCTGCTGACCACACTGCTCCTGCTCCAGCCCAGGATGCCATTGGCTCTGCTGCCCACCTGGGCACACTGCTGGCTCATGTTCAGCTCCTGTCTCCCAGCACCCCCAGGTCCTTCTCTGTCTGGCTGCTCTCAGCCACTCTGTCCCCAGCCTGCAGCACTGCCTGGGGTTGTTGTGGCCAAGGTGCAGTACCTGGCACCTGGACTTGTTCAAACTCCTCGTGTTGGACTGTGCCCACCTGTGCAGCCTGCCCAGGTCCCTCTGCAGAGCTCTCCTCCCCTCCAAAATATCCACACTTGCTCCCAGCTTGGTGTCGTCTGCAAACTTACTGATGCGACACAAAGATCAGGGAACTTCAAGACTCATTTTACTCTATCTTTTCAAGTCCTCATCTTTTCTTTATCCGTATCTCCCTCCAGAGAGCATTTATTAATAATTGTTTTTTTTTTTTTTTAATTTTTTTCTTCCCAAATTTTTTATGGTGGTGGAAATTGCAGCCAGCAGCTTCCCGCTGCCGGCCGCCTACCTGACGTGACAATTACACCTCTGCCCTAATTCCTCTGAGCCACTTTAATGGATCTGTTTGTTTCATCTCGGTGTTCTTAATTTCCTGAGTACATTCGAGTTGGGAAAAAAAAAAAAAAAACAAAACCAAAATCTCAGACGTGGCTGCTCTCAGCCCCACTGCCGGCAGCAGGCTCCCGATGCATGCAGAGGGCCAAGCTGCCGCCTGGAAGGGGAACGGCACAGCCCACAGATAACATTTGTCAGCCCTCACGAACAGAGGGAAAATAAAAACTACACTGCTTAGCATCTCTTATCTGGGCAAAGACAAAACACACAACAACTTGCAGTTGCTGCTGTCTACAGCAAAGATCCACTTGCAGATGCTAAGGCCCTTATCCCGCATCCCATCTGAGCCAGGCTTGAGGAATGCAGTTCAGACAGGCAGGGGGAAGGGAGAAGGGAAGGGAAAGGAGAAGGGAGGGAGAAGGGAGAAA
>VWZI01000085.1:208441-230365 GCA_013396835.1 Psilopogon haemacephalus
AAAATGGGGGAGAAGGGAGGAGGGAGAAGGGAGGTGTGGGGGGAGAAAGGAGGAGGGAGGAGAGAGAAGGGAGGAGAAGCCGCCTCTGTTTTTCTTGTAGCAGAATGACAGGCTGCCGGCTGGACACACGCCTGGCAGATGGCATTTCAAAGAGTTTTCATGAACCATCTGGGATGTGTACAATGATTACAAACCACACTTACAACAAAGCCAGAAGGGTTGCTTCACAAGGAGGGTGGGGGGAGAGGGCGGGGGGGGAAAGAAAAGGAAAGCCAAGAGGTGTGGAAGCAAAGGCGGTGACGCTTCCCGGGCACAGGACGCTGCGAGTAATCAACACCTCCCAACCAGAGCCCTTCCACAGCCTGAAACAACTTTGTAGTGAGGTGGGGTCTGGTCTCTCTAGTATCAGGCGGTAAGATGAGAGGAAATGGCCTGGAATTGTGCCAGGGGAGGTTTAGTTTGGAAATGAGGAAAATTTTCTTTGTGGAAAGAGTGGTCAGGAATTGTCCTAGGTTGCCCAGCGAGGTGGTGGAGACATTAAGAAATGTGTGGACATGGCACTTTGGGACACGGTTTAATGGCCTTGGTGGTGCTAGGTCAATGGTTGGACTCGATCTTAGAGGACTTTTCTAACCAAACCATTCTGAGATTCTGTAACTGCTCAACCTACTGTGCAGCAAGTGTGTGTGCAGCCCAATGCCATGGTGGGTTGTAAGCTACTATTGGAACTTCCTGCTGATAAACTTGGAGTTGTAATTAAGTCTCCCATCATTATGGGGAAAGCATAAATTGTACTCTTCCTCCCTTCCCCCTTAAATTGCATTAGAGCATCCTTACAAAAGCATCACAGAATCTTAGAATCATAGAATGGCTTAGGTTGGAAGGGACCTTAGAGATCATCTACTCTAACCCCCCTGTAGGGATGTACGGATGACTCTCACTAGAGTTGACTGCTCAAGGCCTCAGCCAACCTGACCTTGAACAGCCCCAGGTAGGAGGCATCTACAACCTCCCTGGGCAGCCTATGCCACAGTCTCAGCACCCTCATATTGAAGAACTTCTTCCTAAAGTCCAGTCTAAACCCTATTCTCCCTCAGCTTAAAACCAATTCCCCTTATCCTTCTGCTAGACATCCTTATGAAGAGTCCCTCTCCAACCTAAGACAACGAGCAATAGACATAAGCTACAGCACAGGAGGTTCCAGCTCAACACAAGAGGCAACTTCTTGGCTGGAAAGGTCCCAAAGCACTGGCACAGGCTGCCCAGAGAGGTTGTGGAGTCTCCTCTGGAGCCTTTCAAGGCCTGTCTGGATGTGTTGCTGTGTGATCTGAGCTAGATTGGATGGTGCTGCTCTGGCAGAGGGGTTGGACTGGATGACCTCTTTGGGTTCCTTCCAACCCTTAACATAGAATCAGAAACATAGAATCAGTCAGGGTTGGAAGGGACCATAAGGATCATCCAGTTCCAACCCCCCTGTGCCATAGGCAGGGACACCTCCCACTACAGCAGAACGCTCAAGACCTCATCCAGCCTGGCCTTGAACACCTCAAGGGAGGGAGCAGCCACAACCTCATTGGGCAACCTGTGCCAGTGTCTCACCAACCTCACTGCAAAGAACTTCCTCCTAACATCCTGTTTAAATCTCCCCTCTGCCAGTTTGAACCCATTCCCCCTCATCCTGTTATTACAAGACCTGGTGAACAGTCCCTCCCCAGCCTTCCTGTAGGCTCCCTGCAGATACTGGAAGGTTATTATAAAGTCTCCTCAAAGCCTTCTCTTCTCCAGTCTGAAAAGTCCCAACTCCCTCAGCCTGTCCTCATAGCAGAGCTGCTGCAGCCCTCTGATCATTTTCATGGCCTTCCTCTGGACTCTCTCCAGCAGTTCCATGTCCTTCTTGTGCTGGGGGCTGCAGAGCTGCAGACAGTGCTGCAGGTGGGGTGTGAGGAGAGCAGAGCCAAGGGGCACAATCCCCTCCCTTGCCCTGCTGCCCACAGCTGCTCTTGCTGCAGCCCAGCACACAGTTGCTGTCTGGGCTGCACTCGCACTGCAGCCTCATCTTGAGCTTCTCATCCACCCAGACCCCCAGGTCCTTTTCCTCAGAGCTGCTCTCCAGCCACTCACCACCCAGCCTGGAGTTGTGCTCTGTATTTATCAGAGCTAGCAGTATATCAGACCACAGCCAGTGGCAGAATTAACTAAGTGCAATGAGGGCTCTAAGTGTCCCAGGAGGAGTCAGGATACTCCACTAGGAAAGTTGAGCCAATCATATTGAAATACGGTAACCTCCCTGCCATGTTTGCACTGAAATATTAAGTGGCATCAAGTCTTACTGTCAGTAGTAAGCAGTGTAGCTAATTGATTTGAGCTATGTCACCCTGTGTGACTAGGTCAGAATTGCTAATGCTACAAGAAGACGGAACTGGAGGGGAAAACAAGTGTGCACTTGCAGCCCAGAAAGCCAAGCAGAGGCTGGGCTGCAGCAGGAGCAGTGTGGGCAGCAGGGCCAGGGAGGTGATTCTGCCCCTCTGCTGTGCTCTGCTGAGAGCCCACCTGGAGTAGTGCATCCAGTGCTGGAGCCCCTGGGACAAGAGGGATGTGGAGATGCTGGAGGTGTGCAGAGAAGGGCCCCGAGGATGCTCAGAGGGCTGCAGCAGCTCTGCTGTGAGCACAGCCTGAAAGAGTTGGGGCTGTGCAGGCTGCAGAAGAGGAGGCTCCCAGGGGACCTTCTGGTGGCCTTCCAGGATCTGAAGAGGGGATACAAAAAAACTGGGGAGGGACTTTTGAGGCTGTCAGGGAGTGACAGGACTAGGGGCAATGGAGCAAAGGTGGAGGTGGGGAGATTGAGATTGGATGTGAGGAGGAAGCTGTTGAGCATGAGAGTGGTGAGAGCCTGGAATGGGTTGCCCAGGGTGGTGTTGGGGCCAGATCCCTGGAGGTTTTTGCAGCCAGGCTGGCAGAGGCTGTGGGCAGCCTGCTCTAGGGTAGGGTGTCCCTGGGCACGGCAGGGGGGTTGGAACTGGCTGATCCTTGTGGTCCCTTCCCACCCAGACTGATTCTATGATTCTATGGTCACCAACTCCTTCTGCACATGTCATGGCTCATAAACTTTCACTCATATTTGGCTTGAACGTCCCTCAACACACAAAAGCATACAGAGACACTAAACTCACAGGATAATTGCTCAACCCTTCTGCAACCACAGCAGACTTAAGAAAATAAATTCATCAAAAGAAGGCTACTGGTTAGTGTTGCAGGTTTTAACTTCTCTCGTGTTCCATGCAGGTTAAGCTACATATAACAGAGATGGCTTAGACACGAGGTAAGAAGTTAGTTTGGCTACGGTACCCAAGATTGCTACATCTCCATTTATTCACGCATCACTGATGCCTGGGCCACAAAGGAAGGACCTCATCATGGGCTGGAGACCCTACCTGAGAAACTGCTTCCAGACACAGCTGTTTGTCCAAGCAGAGCTCAGTGTTGCATGTTAGCTAACTAAATTAAAGCCTCTCATCCATGCCTAGACTAACCCGACTGTGGCTCAGACGTCCTGATGGCTATCAACTACTATGCTGAATAATTTAAGTGCCCATTTAAAAGACAAATAGCTGCTGCTGTTGTGTTGCCCATCAGCCATGCTGGCAATTCCCCAACATGAGCCTCAATTATGGTATGACCAGATTGTTAATACATGATACCTGCAGCACTGTGTGCAGTTCTGGAGCCCCCAGCACAAGAAGGACATGGAACTGCTGGAGAGAGTCCAGAGGAGGGCCATGAAAATGATCAGAGGGCTGCAGCAGCTCTGCTATGAGGACAGGCTGAGGGAGTTGGGACTTTTCAGCCTGGAGAAGAAAAGGCTTTGAGGAGACCCTGCAGTAGCCTTCCAGTATCTGAAGGGGGCTACAGGAAGGCTGGGGAGGGACTGTTCACCAGGTCTTGTAATAACAGGATGAGGGGGAATGGGTTCAAACTGGCAGAGGGGAGATTTAAATAGGATGTTAGGAGGAAGTTCTTTGCAGTGAGGTTGGTGAGACACTGGCACAGGTTGCCCAGGGAGGTTGTGGCTGCTCCCTCCCTGAAGGTGTTCAAGGCCAGGCTGGATGAGGTCTTGAGCGACCTGTTCTAGTGGGAGGTGTCCCTGCCTATGCCACAGGGGGCTGGAACTGGATGATCTTTGAGGTCTCTTCCAACCTGAACCATTCTATGATTCTATGATTCATTCTATGATACAGGGACTCTTTAGCTCCTTATCAATCTACCAGGGGCTGGTGTTAAGCTTTTAATAGCCACTGATGCCCTGCTGCTAAACTAATAAGAATCTTGCTTATTGTCATCTAAAAATAAGACTTCAAAGGAGCTGTAGTCACTTCAATTGTTTTCCTATTAAAACAAAACCCACTCTTGAGCAGTAATTCTGTTACTGTGCACCAAAACAGCCCCTAGCAAGGAATTTAGAAGTTGACTTCTCAAGTGCAGGACACCTGCACCTCTACCTCCCACTTGCAAAGCAATGATTTCCAAAGACTCCTTATCCCATCTTACTGGTTGGCAGTGACAATCCAATGAGCCATGAAAATATAGCAAACCAAACCTCAAGTCATTTTTCTCTCATCTCCGACCAGCTTCTCTTAGAAAGATACCATGGCATAGGAGTTGTACACTCCAAGTACTGCTGTAGTTGCTACTACTGTATTTTACACAAACTCAACTCATTGATGGAATGGAGATACAATAAGCAAGGTTTTAACATGAAATGTTGTGGTGGCTTGGCAATTACCTGGCCCCCACACTTGGAAATAACCAGGGCTAGGACTCAGTCAGCTGGAAGCTAATAAATGAAGCTTTATATTTACAGCTTTGTACAATATACAAGCAGATATTTACAATGTATAACAGATATTTACAGATATATACAGATAAAAAGGTAATATACCACAGCCCTCCCAGAGACCGAAATCTCTAAGAGGGGTTTCTAACCACCCTTACCACCTTCCCCCCTTCTTCAATCTTATCTCACCACCTGTTTTATGCAGCAGATAGGTGAAGGTAGATGGGCCAGGGGGGATTAGCAGCTGGAAAGAAGTTAGTGAAATTATTCAGATCCAGCTAGGGGAGGCAGGGAGAAAAGAGCCATGCAAAAGCAGCCACAGCCCAAAGCAGTCTGACATGCTCTGACTTATCTAGATTTGTGTTACAACTCTTAAAACGTTTTTTTCTTTCTCAATAAAGCTATGAGTGCAGTAGCACCATCAGTGTTTGCCTTTCTCAGCCTATAGTCTAATTCCTCATTCAAATCCTCCAATTAGTTCAAACCAGCACAAATGTACAGGGATGTTACTGACTCATGAAGCTGCAATGCCAGGACCTGGTGTGGGGGCTTGCTGAGAGGCTGCTTGCAGGTGAGCTAGACGGAAGGATGCTGCTGTTGCCATTGCTCTTGACGCTGTTATTTTTGTTCATTCAACAAGAAGGAACTGCTCTCATCACCTGCACTGAACATATCTCCAGCTGCCAAGGAAGAAACATATTAGGAAAACATCCTCTCTTTCCTCTGCACTGTGTTTAGAGGCCAGCTTTTCCCCTCACATCACAGGATGACTTGGAGAGCCTGCTGTGGCTCTCCTGAATCAGTCACCTATTTTGCCACATAACCAGTAGGCAGGACAACCTTCACAGATCTGCTCATAGGAAATGGAGAAGGGTAAAGAGACAGCCTGATCTGTCTCCAGGAGAAGCAACTCGATTAGCAGCCAAGCTTAAGGCATAATTTACCTGTAGCACAGTATTAGAAATAACCTTATCTACAGTAACAAAAAATAAAGAGTCTCTTCTGCAGCAGTTTCCAGAGTTGTGAATTAAGATTAAGCAGTGGATCAACGTCATACAGAGTTCAGTGCCCACCAAAGTCCAAAGTGACTGTAGCTATGGCTTTCACCAAGCTAAGAGCGTGAAACAAGGCAGGGCAAAGCCAGGGTGCTCTGTGGTGTTCCCATGAATGACAGCAGTTTACCCCAGAGGCAGGTCCCTGCAGCAGGAAGCCAGGATGCGACAGTGCAAAAGCAGGAACCCTGCGCTTTCTCCTCACCGTTATTCCAGATGCTCCTCAAAGTCCAGCTCAAGGTCCCTCTCAAGGTCCTTCTCAAGGTCTGACTGGACAATGTGTCCAGTTGCCGCACATATATGTTGGGACAATTTGTTCCTTCCCTGTTCAAGCCCACAGTGGGGTGGGAGAAGGACCTTTACACCTACTTCTCTCCACATTCCAAACCTCTGGTGACAGAGGTGAGGGCGGAGGAAAACCGTTTCATGCCCCATTCAAACCTCAGGTGGGGCAGGGACTTGGGTGTGCCCTGCCACAGTAAGCTAACATTGTAGGCAGAACAACTTCATCTTACTGACTTCTGGGGCTATCCAAACTAGGACTACTGACTGTTGTTTGGGTTTTTTTTTACCAACAGCAGCAGAAGGAATTGTATTTGGACACTGCTGTGCTATCCATCACCCTCGTGGGACGCCCCTTACCTACAGTAATTTATAGTTGTAACCAGGCGAAAGCACCAAGTTTCAGGGAGGTCTGCTCTCTTACACAACCAACCATGCTTGACTTAAAAACACAACTTTCTCCTGAAACTCGAAACTCAGGAAGCTCATTCTGGAATTCTAAATCTCGTCTGTCCCTCCTCTCGCCAGGGACTTTCATTGTACCTATAAACCACACGAGCACGTGAGGAGCATTCAAAGCGTCTGGGTGGCAGAAGAGAAGCTCAGTCCAAAGGAGAATGTGGTCTGCCACCAGAAATTAATTCACAGCTCTGCTAATGATGCATCGCGGAGGAACAGATGCTGATTGACTCTTCCTGGCCACACAGATAACTGCAGTACTAAAAGCAAATTTCTGTCACTGTGGTCAGCAGAAATGATTGATTAAACCCAAGAAAACAGCTGACCAGGACAAACCTGTCTTTCTACAGACACGTCTTAAGAGAAACGCATTTCATGGCTGTGGTCTAAAGTAATTCTTTTTTCTCCTACAGAGGGAGGTAGAAGGGATTTGTACAAAGAGCTCAGCTATCTCTCTTCTCCTGCCAGCCTTTCCAGCAACACTAAGTGGCCAAAACTGGACCTCACAGCAGCAGCTTGTGAGGATCCTTTTTTAGCTCAAAGGACTGTGCCAGCCACACACACAAGCCATGGCACGTTGACCCTCAGTGCACATAAAAGCCACTCTCCTTCTTTCTGAGGCACTATGTCCAGTTCCATCTCTCTGGCTCTTTCTCTCGGAGCTGTACTGGCTGCCTGGAGCTTCCCTGGAGAAATGATTCAGCCAAGCTGCACAGCAACGGCTCAGAGTTTGTACCCCCTCCAGGCAGCAAGTTATTTTTGTCCATTTTAAATCTATTTTTGGCATTTCTGTGGCCCTCACTGCCGCCAAATAAGAGCACTGATAATCTTCAGCACATTTATCCTCATAGTGGTTCAAGGTAGTTGTGTTTTCATTTTTATAGCACAAGATCAGCCAGACCTGGGCTCCCAAAGGACTTCAGAAGGAATCAATGGGATTTAGGACACCCTACAGATCAAGATCAGGGCCTAACAGATTAAAAGGAATGAAAATTACTTGCTGCTGTGTTGGGGCTTTGCAAGATCATTTGTATGTGTCACAAAACACCTTGCCACTGCTTTGCAAAGTCAATCCAGCATTGGGGTGGGGGAGGCTCAGTTTTGACTTTAATATCATAGAATCATAGAAGCAGTCAGGGTTGGAAGAGACCACAAGGATCATCTAGTTCCAATCCCCCTGCCATGCCCAGGGACACCTCACACTAGGTCAGGCTGCCCACAGCCTCTGCCAGCCTGGCTGCAAACACCTCCAGGGATGTGGCCCCAACCACCTCCCTGGGCAACCCATTCCAGGCTCTCACCACTCTCAGCTTAAAAGGATCTGATACCTACCTGATAACTAGAAGTAAGGGTACAAAATCTGCCACGCCTCCCCAAGAAAGCCACCAAAAAAAAAGGCCTGGTTAATGTTTTATGCCTAATATTCAGATACAGCTGCAGCTCCCTGACCAGGGAAAATAGAACCAATGGTAGCACTGCAACGTGGCAACAGCTACTGTGGTTACAACCTCTTTATCTGTCCTTCAGTGCAATCATTGCTTTCTCCTAAGGGGAAAAAAAAAACCAAACTATTCTGGCATCAAACAAAAGATAAATAATAAATGCTATTGGGTTTTCAATAGCAGCAGCTTGTCTTCTGGATCCCTGTCTTTGAGTAATTGCTGCTACCTCAAGCAGACACCTACTGCCGAATCCCTCTCATTTCCCACGAGGTGGGACACCCACCAGGAAGATTAAACTTCATGAACTAATGAGTCTGCCATTAATCCTGTGCTCCTGGAGTCCAACAGCATGACATCCACTCATTTAAATTGTGAACTGCTGATGAAAAAAAACCCAAAGTATGCCCCTCCTTGGCAAGAAGGCCTTAGCTGTAACTGTGCACGATTTGATGCTCCTTCTGATATGTGGCTCAGGGTAATAAAGTGTCATTTTGTAAATCAATAAAGCTGCAATAATGAGAGTGCACCACAATGTTCTGCTTGCAAATGCTGGCACAGAAAGGAGTGAAAATTCCCTCTTGTGCAAGAGTGTGACTTATGGGAAGTGAAATTAGTTGAAAGTAAATTAACAAGGCGATTATATGCTTGCAGTTATATTTAGCTTCCCTCACATGAAGGTTTTTAGAAGTCTAGATAAGGCTGCAGCCATGACAGGCACCTCTATAACAAAAGCTCTGTCTCAGCATGGCTTCACCAAGGGCAGATCCTGCCTGACAAACCTGGTGGCCTTTTATGAACAGATCACAACATTAATAGATGAGGGGCAGCAACTGATGGCATTGACCTAGAGCTGAGCAAAGCCTTTGACACTGTCCCACACCACATCCTGTTCTCCAAGCTGGTGACACATGGGTGTGATGGTGGAGCAGCAGGTGGATAAAGAACTGGCTTGATGGCCACACCCAAAGAGTGGCTGCCAATGGCTCCATGGCCCAGTGGAGGGCAGTGAAAAGCAGAGTCCCTCAGGGATAAGTCCTGGGACCAGTCTTGTTCAGCATCTCTGTGGGTGCCATGCACAGAGGCATTGAGTGCAGCCTCAGCAAGTTTGCTGAGCACCCCAAGCTGTGTGGTGCAGCAGCCAGGCTGGAGGGCAGGGATGGCATCCAGAGGGACCTGGACAGGCTGCAGAGGTGGGCACAAGCCAACCTCAGGAGGTTCTACAAGGCCAAGGGCAAGGTCCTGCAGCTGGGTCGAGGCAATACCAAGCACAAATCCAGGCTGGGAAGTGAGTGGCTGGAGAGCAGCCCTGAGGAGAGGGACTTGGGGGTGCTGGTGGAGGAGAAGCTGAAGATGAGGCAGCAGTGTGCACTTGCAGGGCAGAAAGGCAAGCAGAGGCTGGGCTGCAGCAGGAGCAGTGTGGGCAGCAGGGCCAGGGAGGTGATTCTCCCCCTCTGCTGTGCTCTGCTGAGAGCCCACCGGAGTAGTGCATCCAGTGCTGGAGCCCCTGGGACAAGAGGGATGTGGAGATGCTGGAGGTGTGCAGAGAAGGGCCAGGAGGATGCTCAGAGGGCTGCAGTGCCTCTGCTGTGAGGACAGACTGAAAGATTTGGGGCTGTGCAGGCTGCAGAAGAGGAGGCTTCCAGGTGACCTTCTTGTGGCCTTCCAAGATCTGAAGGGGATCTACAAGAAAGCTCTCAGGGAGTGAGAGGACTAGGGGGAATGGAGCAAAGCTGGAGGTGGGGAGATTCATATTAGATGTGAGGAGGAAGTTGTTGAGCATGAGAGTGGTGAGAGGCTGGAATGGGTTGCCCAGAGAGGTGCTTGGAGGTGGAGGTTTTTAAGGCCAGGCTGGCAGAGGCTGTGGGCAGCCTGATCTGGTGTGAGGTGTCCCTGGGCATGGCAGGGAGGTTGGAACTAGATGATCCTTGTGCTTCCTTCCAACCCTGACTGATTCTATGATTCTTTGAAAATCTCCTCTGACACAAGTCACAGGAGACCTGAGCTGTGGGGTGGCTCCCATGTGAACAGCACTTTGAAACTAATACCTCATTGTCTTGTTTATACTGCCACATTACAGGGAATGGTTTATCTGAAGGTACAACTTGTCTTCTTCTATATCTGCTTCTTCCACGGCTACCAGCAGAGCTGTCTGATCTCTACAAAGGGCCAGAGAGAAGGTGTAGCCCAGTCTGAGAGCTTTGTAAGTCAAGAGCCAGCATTAAAACCGAGCTGCCAAGCAGTCAGCAGAGGCATTTGGCTGCTGAGAAACCAAACACCCATTTGGTCCCTGGCATGTTTGGCTGACCTTAGGGCAGTGCAGTATTAAAAACTGCTTTTCATTAACTACCAGATCTCCCTGTGCCTTACTATCACTTTTGGGTAGGTCAAATTTGAGTAGAATATGAGAAGAGGTAAAAAACAACAAAAGAAACCAACCAACTTTGCTTTGAGATGGAAGGTAGGGAGGGAGAAAAGGGCTTTGGGAAAGATGAGAGGCCAAGACAGCACTTGGGAGTGAGTGTTCTGTGCAGAGCAGAGAGGGACACAAACCCATCTGAGCCAGAGAAGCTAAACCACCTGTTTGTTGCCCACAACACCACCACTGCACAAGTTGCCACAATTCTTGGAAGGAAAAAAAAAAACCCTTCACTTTTCTCTTTTCTTTAAAACCGGAAGAAACATTTTCTTCAGAGTTCTATTTTCTACTCTGCTTCACGACTTCAGGTGTGTCCTACGAACATCCATTGCAACCAAGCTCATAAAAAATCAAACATCCAGAAACAGCAACACATCCAGACAGGCCTGCAAAGGCTCCACACAAGGAGACTCCACAACCTCTCTGGGCAGCCTGTGCCAGTGCTCTGGGACCCACACAGACAAGAAGTTGCCTCTTGTGTTGAGCTGCAACCTCCTGTGCTGCAGCTTCCATCCACTGTTCCTTGTCCTATTGCAGGGAGCAAGTGAGCAGAGCCTGTCCCACTTCTCTTGGCACCCAGCCCTCATATATTTCAAAACATTGTTTAAATCCCCTCTCAGTCTTCTCTCCTCCAGACTGAAAAGACCCAGGTCCCTCAGCCTCTCACCTTACCTAACCTAAGAGCACGTGCCTAAAACTACATCAGTTTACAAGTCTAATCTCTGTAAAATGCCACTATGGTGCCATACTGACCTCTGAGGCACTGCCTGAAGTTTGTCTGAGTGACCACATCCAATCTGCTGAAAAGAGAGGCTCAGAAAGAGGGTTTTTTTTGTTTGTTTTGTTTTTTCCCTTTTAATAATTAAAAAAAATATATTTTTAAAAAAACCAAACAACAACAACAAAAACCCAAAAAAAAACCCCCACACAACCTCCAAAAACCCAGAAAAACCCAAACCAAAACCATCAAAACCAAACCACAAACAAAACAGACAGAAAGAAAACCACCAAAACCAAACCAGTGCCCAAACAACAAAAAAAACAACAACCCTACCCAACCATTGGGTTGGGGCTCTGCAGCCAGGAACACCATTCCAGCCACTTCTACATGGCATCATCACACTTCTTTAAGCCAGCATTGTTCCCTGAAGGAGGTACCCTGGAGTTACTATCTCCATGGTGTACACTTTCTCCCCTAGCCCTGAATAATGAAACGCTACAACCCTCATGGACTTCCAACCGCAGCAACTTCATCATGTTCTTAGAAAGCTACCAGTCCCCTGTGCCTCTTCAATTTTTGGCCCTGCCCATTCCCCAGTCTTTGTTTCAGGTGGGTCTTTTCCTCCTTGACCTTCGCCTAGCAGTCTTCCAGCTTCCTATTCAATACTGACCAATAAAGGAGAATGTCTGAGCTACGGTAAGAAGCAGGCAGATTGCAGAAGCTCACAGTTATGTAGCCATAAGGATGCACTTAGTGCAACACTCAAGGGAAGGACTAACAACAGACAGCAAATCTACCTAGCAATATGTGCATTTAGGCACTATTCCCTACAGATCTTGTCCCTTAATTTCACCTGTTCTTAGCTGCTACCAATTTTCATATTCTTTTTCAGCAGCTGTGTACTCGCAGCATGCTTTAGTTCTTCATGATTGCTAATCTTGGTTGAAAACATTCCCCTGCTTCACTTTCTCTAATGCTGGGGTTAGGTAACTGCACAGGATGCTGGAAAAATGCCAAACGTAGAATCATAGAATCATAGAACGGTCTAGGTTGGAAGAGACCTTAAAGATCATCCAGTTCCAACCCCCCTGTGCCATAGGCAGGGACACCTCCCACTAGATCAGGTCGTTCAAGACCTCATCCAGCCTGGCCTTGAACACCTTCAGGGAGGAAGCAGCCACAACCTCCCTGGGCAACCTGTGCCAGTGTCTCCCCATCCTCACTGTGAAGAACTTCCTCCTAACATCCTGCCTAAATCTCCCCTCCACCAATTTGAACCCATTTCCCCTCGTCCTGTCATTACAAGACCTGGTGAACAGTCCCTCCCCAGCCCTCTTGTAGGCCCCCTTCAGATATTGGAAGGCTACTATAAGGTCTTCTCAAAGCCTTCTCTTCTCTAGGCTGAAAAGCCCCAACTCCTTAAACCTGTCCTCATAGTAGAGCTGCTGCAGCCCTCTGATCATCTTCATGGCCCTCCTCTGGACTCTCTCCAGCAACTCCAGGTCCTACATTGAGGACCTGATTGCTGTTTGAGTTTCAGATTAATCCCTATTGATAAATGGAAGTGCTAAAAGGGAAAAGAAAGCAAATGCATTCATTCAGATTATTGTCTTATGTGGGAATGCAAAATAATGAGGAGTCTGGCCTTGGTTCACACGGTTGGGGAAAACAACCTAACACAGGTCTCTGGCTCTCATAACATCGCAGCTGCCTCCCACAAGGGGTAAGAGATAGTGAAACATCTGGTTAGAGAATAACAGGTTGTCATGAATATTATTGAATGGGACTGTGCTTAATTACGCCAACCAACTAAGTGTGCTTCTGATGAGCATGGACAGCATTCTGCAGAGATGATGTTACCAATCAGAATGTAGGCAGGTTGTTCTAGTCTCATAAGAAAACACTCTAAAAGAACTATCCTGTGGCTAATAAAGGGTTTGACTTTATACATCGTATTGGTGTGCTTGTGTCATTCCAGCCATGCATGTGAAAAATGAACCTGGCAGTCTTAGCTCACTAAAACAAAACTATTAGAATATTTTATTGTTCTAACTATAATGTGACAAGTGTTGTCCCTCAGGGGTCAGTGCGGGGACCAGAGATATTTAACATCTTTGTCAGTGCCATGGGCAGAGGAATCAGTGCAGCCTCAGCAAGTTTGCGGATGAAACCAAGCTGTGTGGCACAGGAGACTTGCCGGAGGGCAGGGATCCATCCAGAGGGACCTGCACAGGCTGCAGAGCTGTGCCCAGGACAACCTCAGGACATTCAGCAAGGCCAAGTGTAAGGTCCTGCACCTGACTGGGTGCAATCCGAAGCACAGCTCCAGGCCGGGTGGCAAAGGGCTGAGAGCAGCCCTGACCTGGGGGTCTGGAGTGATGAAAATTCAAGATGAGGCTGCAGTGTGAGTGCAGCCCAGACAGCAACTGTGTGCTGGGCTGCAGCAAGAGCAGCTGTGGGCAGCAGGGCAAGAGAGGGGATTGTGCCCCTTGGCTCTGCTCTCCTCACACCCCACCTGCAGCACTGTCTGCAGCTCTGGGGCCCCCAGCACAAAAAGGATGTGGAAGTGTTGGAGTCAGTGCAGGGGAGGCCACCAAGATGCTGAGAGGGCTGCAGCAGCTCTGCTATGAGGACAGGCTGAGAGAGTTGGGGCTCTGCAGCCTGGGGAAGAGAAGGCTGCCAGGAGACCTTGGAGTGGCCTTCCAGGATCTGAAGAGGGCTGCAGGAGGGCTGTGGAGGGACTATTGACAAGGGCTGGTAATGACAGGACAAAGAGGAATGGGTTTAAAGTGTCAGAGGGGAGATTGAAACTGGAAGTTGTTTGCAGTGAGGGTGGTGAGACACTGGCAAAGGTTGCCCAGGGAGGATGTGGCTGGAGGTGTTCAAGGCCAGTTTGGATGAGGCCTTGAGCATCCTGGTCTAGTGGGAGGTGTCCCTGCCTATGGCATAGGGGGGTTATAACTGGCTGAGCTTTGAGCTCCCTTCCAACCTAAACCATTATATGATTTCCAATTTCCCTGCTGTAAATTCTGCCCTCCCCAGCTTTAACGCAGTGCAATAAAACACTAAAGGCAATGCAAGTGAACAACAGATTGTCCTCACTCTTGAATTAAAACATTCACCAACACAGTAAGCCTACTGCTTGGGTAGCAAATAACTCTGCACCTCTGCAGTCCAAAGCTCACTGTTATGCTACTCATGTATGCAGGCTCCTCCACTGATTTTTATGGCTTCTTCACTTGTACACTAATCATACAAACCTTCTCTTCCCTTCCTGCCATCTCCTATGAATTTCACAGGATATATACCCACTTGGCCCTTCTCATGTCAGGCAGCACCCCTATAAAACACTCCAGCGCTTTAACTGGGGACAGTGACAGAGTGTTTGTCTTAAAGGGTCTTTGCTTCGTTTAATCTGATGGCTTGCAGCTCTACCTCCTCCCTGTGAAACGTCCCTCTGCAGGTGTTTATAGCTCTGTGTCCACACAAAACAATCATTCCCTCACTTGGGCATTTTATTAGCCTCTTGCAAATCATTGGCTGCAAGTGCCTCGATTTTAAATGCCATTTGCAACCCATTTGCTGGCTTACCAGTTCCATTATGGTGCTGACTGGCCAATAGACAGCACAAACGAAGCCCTACCACCAGCAGCTCCTGCCCTTCACTGCCATGACTAATTCCAGAGTATCTCCAGGTCCCCTCTGTCACTGGTGTGAATCCAACACAAATAAACAGCACATGAAAATTATCCTCACACGACTGTCTGCAGGCCAAACAAAAGGAGCTGTTCCTTGTCTCGCCTCCAACTCCTGACAAACAGAATTACCACCAGGTTTTAGCTTCTACCGGTGTTGGCATCACACTGAGAACATGGAATGCTGCAATCACAGTCCCAGTTTAGCCAGGGTTGGTGGAGGATGTGATTTAGGTAGTGAGAAGAGTGTTTCATAGAATGGTTTAGGTTGGAAGGGACCTCAAAGCTCATCCAGTTCCCATCCCCCTGTGCCATAGGCAAGGACTGCCATGACTAATTCCAGAGTATCTCCAGGTCCCCACTGTCACTGGTGTAAATCTAACATAATAAACAGTGCACAGCGACTGTCTGGCAGCCCAAACAACTTGTCTTGCCTCCAATTCCTGACAAACAGAATTACCACCAGGTTATAGCTTCTACCTTTGCTGGCATCACACCAAGAATGAGGAATGCTCCAATCACAGTCCCAGTTTAGCCATGGTTGGTGGAGGATGTGATTTAGGCAGTGAGAAGAGTGTTTCATAGAATCATAGAATGGTTTAGCTTGGAAGGGACCTCAAAGCTCATCCAGTTCCCATCCCCCTGTGCCATAGGCAGGGACTGCCATGACTAATTCCAGAGTATTTCCAGGTCCCCACTGTCACTGGTGTAAATCTAACATAATAAACAGTGCACAGCAACCGTCTGGCAGCCCAAACAAAAGGAGCTGTTCCTCGTCTTGCCTCCAATTCCTGATAAACAGAATTGCCACCAGGTTATAGCTTCTACCTGTGCTGGCATCACACCAAGAATGAGGAATGCTCCAATCACGGTCCCAATTTAGCCATGGTTGGTGGAGGATGTGGTTTAGGCAGTGAGAAGAGTGTTTCATAGAATCAGAATGGTTTAGCTTGGAAGGGACCTCAAAGCTCATCCAGTTCCCATCCCCCTGTGCCATAGGCAGGGACACCTCCCACTAGAATAGGTCACTCAAGGCCTCATCCAACCTGGCCTTCAACACCTCCAGGGAGGTTGTGGAGCAACCCTAACCCTAACCCTGCCTATGGCACAGGGGGGTTGGAACTGGATGAGCTTTGAGGTCCCTTCCAACCTAAACCATTCTATGATCCTAGGTATATTTAGTTGAAGTCAGAAATTAAATACAGCAAGAATGCTAAATCATTCAGGTGTTGCTATTATTTTGTGTTACTGGAACCATTTTTTTTTTCAGAAACACTTCTCTCACCTCATTGAGGAACCACTGCAGAAAGACAAAAGAGAACCAGAGAGAAACCCTTGCTAGCTCTGCAACTGCAAGGGGGAGGGTTGACCAGAGTGCAATGGATGTGACATAGCTTAATCACAAACATTTCAAATGACAATAAATAAAACACTTGGTCCTCCTACATCCATAAAAAAAAATCTCAGCAGCTCCTATTTGTCAGTACCTATGTCTTCAAAATGCCTTCAGNGTCCCTTCCAACCTAAACCATTCTATGATCCTAGGTATATTTAGTTGAAGTCAGAAATTAAATACAGCAAGAACGCTAAATCATTCAGGTGTTGCTATTATTTTGTGTTACTGGAACCATTTTTTTTTTCAGAAACACTTCTCTCACCTCATTGAGGAACCACTGCAGAAAGACAAAAGAGAACCAGAGAGAAACCCTTGCTAGCTCTGCAACTGCAAGGGGGAGGGTTGACCAGAGTGCAATGGATGTGACATAGCTTAATCACAAACATTTCAAATGACAATAAATAAAACACTTGGTCCTCCTACATCCATAAAAAAAAATCTCAGCAGCTCCTATTTGTCAGTACCTATGTCTTCAAAATGCCTTCAGTGTGGTGGGAAGAGGAAGCTGTGCCCATTTTTTAGGTGGCTTACTAAGGCAGGGAGTTATCAAGCTGGCAGCCAAAGCTCACAGCCAATTAGGAAGAGAAAGAGCAGAAGGTAATTTGTGGTGCACGATTCTGTGGTTAGCAGGCCATGTTTACGGCTAATAGCATTACATGCTCTGTGATGCTGATCTGTGGAGAGAAACGTGACAGTCCTGGGTGATGGGCTTCATGTAAAGGGTTAAGCCTACCTGGAGCCTTCTGACTCCACCCTGGGGGTGGTCTGACCTTTCCCCAGCTGTCCTGTCTAGCCCACTCCCATTTCCTGCCAAGGACTGCTACAAGAGAGGGGGACATCTCTCTCTCTCTCTGGTCCTGCCTGCCTGACCAACTCCTTGCTGTTCTGCTGCCAGACCACCATGTGCTCTCCAGCCAACATGTGGGGATAGCAATCATTTTCTTTGGAACTCTTAACTGCATTTCAGCATCAAAATCCTGCATCCTGCTTCATCCACCATCCAATCATCCATTCCATCTCTTAGACTCAACTCCCATTTCACAGGTTGTATTCTGTTACTGTGTATTTTGTTCCCTTTTTCCCCTTTATCCTCCAATACCTCCCATTTCCCTACCCTGTATTTTTGCTTTCTGTAACTCCCTTACCTCCTATTTATTGTTAAAGTTTATCTCTTTCTACTTCCAAATCAAATCAAGTATTTATTGGGCTTTTGAGCTCAGGGGGGCTAGCCTAAAGCCTATACACAGACCCCTAAAGAAAACTTGAAGGGACACAGGTGTGCTTACAGTTATGCAAAGGCACAGCTCCTAGCAGCCAGCACCAGAAGAGACCAAACAGTGCTGGGGATGCTTCACTGGAAGAAGCACAGAGTAAGTGCAGGCTCACTGATGACAAAACAGCTTGGAGGTAATTTGCTTTTCCTTTTTCCCCTTTACCATCTGTAATTCCCCTCATTCTCAATACCCTGTATTCTGGTTCCCTTTTTCCCCCACCTTCTGTAAAGCCCCCTTACCTCCTATTTATTGTTAAAGTTTATCTTTTTTTTTTCTCCCAAATCGATTTGAATATTTATTGAGGTGTCATGTTTAGCCCCCTCCCACTTCCTGCCAAGGACTGCTATAAAAAGAGGTGGACATCTCTCTCTCTCTCTCTGTTCCTGCCTGCCTGCCTGACCGACCAACTCCTCGATGTTCTGCTGCCAGACCACCAGGTGCTCCCCAGCAAACACGTGGAGGAATACCACCATTTTACCTTTGGAACTCTAACGGCATTTCATCACAAAAAAAATCCTGCATCCTGCTTCATCCACCATCAAATCATCCCTCCCAGCGCTCAGACTCAACTCCAATTTTCATGGGTTGTATTTTTATTTTGTGTATTTTGCTCCCCTTTACCATCTGTAATCCCTCTCATTCTCCATACCCTGTATTCTGGTTCCCTATTTTTTTCCCCTTCTGTAAAACCCCCTTATCTCCTATTTATTGTTAAAGTTTGATATTGTTTTACTTCCACATCGAATCGAGTATTTATTGAGCTTTTTGAGCTCAGGGGGTCTAGCCTATACCCAATACACTTCATCAGGGGGAACTGCTGACTCAACACTTGGGCATGAGCTGTTCACCTTCATACATGGAGAAAACAACAGATGACTCCTGGAGCAAAGTTTGCATGGGTAAAGTTCTCTCTTGAGGCAACAAAGAGCCAAAGCAGCCTAAGTACTTCTCTGCAGTGACTGTGCAGTAAATGAGCTCTGCGCAACCATCATCCATTTCCCTTATTATTTTTAGCAGTTCTCAGATTAATAACTGGAAAGAGCAAATAAAAGAGTGTTGGAAGGAAACACAGACCCTTTTGATGAACTGCCACTCACTCCTTTCATGTCAGTTCATTCCTCAACAGAAACATTTGAAGTTTGAAATGCTCTCTGCAGCATTTTTCCTACTGCTGCCACCATTTGTTTAAGTTATGCTTTACACTTTCCAGAAGAACCAATCGCGTGAATATTTTTGTTTTCCCCTTTGACTGTTAAGTCAAATTAGGCTTCTTCCAGGGCTGAAGAGGAAAACACAATTATTAACACTTCCAAACATCCATTTGCTAAAGAAAGATGAAGAGGGGGAAAACACTGTCAGGAGTTGTGAGCAGGTATTTCGTCTACTACACAAACATCATCCTCTCCTCTTATTGTTGTAGCTCCCTTCCACCCACAAGAATTTACTTGAGGTAGGTGAAGACTGAAAACAAACAAACAAAAAAAAATCACAGCTCTGAGATATTGTTCCAACTACATAAAAAGTCATTAGCACCTCAGCTTCACGGCAAGAACTGCAGCTCAGAGCCTCACCTCTCCTCTGACTCTATCAGTTCTTCTCACACAAGGAGCTACAGCTTATTTCTTGGCTCATCTTATCAATGGGAACCTCATTTATTATTGAAAATAACAGAAACTTGACCTTCCCTGGAGACTTTACAGAAGTTCAGAGCATAGGTGAACTTCTTCAACCCGATAATGCCAGTCAATTTCTCCCAGGGTAAAGCAGCATTCGAAGTGAACAAGGCAGGTGGAATGGAACCTTTTTGTGCATAATTAATGCAACTGTCGATCAGCAAGAGCTTGGAGTCTGATTTTTTTCTGCCAAATAAAGGCATGAGGATGAACTTACACAGTTCTAAAAAGTCTAACCATGAGAAAGCTTTTTTTTTTTTTTCCCCCTGAGTCTCTTCCTGCTTCAAACCCAAGTGAACATTTTCTGCGGCGCACACATCAGCATCATTCAGCAGAAATGGTTCACAGTAAATGGTGCCAGTTGTGGCTCTTGCTTGTCACAGCACCTCTCAAGGACAAGTGACTTCCTGTTCCATTCCCCACTTGCTGTGTGCAAGCAACTCCCGTTAGCTTCAGTGGGAGTTATGCGTATGGCCATGAGAAGACACAAAGGAAAGCTGAAGTGCTGAAGCTACCTAGAGGCTATTTGAAGTGATGAAGCTATCTAGAGGCTATTTGAGGTATCACAGAATCATAGAATAGGATCACAGAATCAGTCAGGCTTGGAAGGGACTACAAGGATCAGCCAGTTCCAACCCCCCTGCCATGCCCAGGGACACCCTACCCTACATCAGGCTGCCCACAGCCTCTGCCAGCCTGGCCAAAAACACCTCCAGGGATGTGGCCTCAACCACCCCCCTGGGCAACCCATTCCAGGCTCTCACCACTCTCATGGTATCATTCCATGACCTTTAGCTCACACTCTTAATCTTTTTGGAAACCATGGCTGCAGAGTTACCACAAGGTGTGGCTGATGTGCATGCCTGTCAAGCAGCAAGGGTCACAACATTTATATAACTGGCTTTAAAAAGCAGCTCCTTTTTATCTACCCAGCACTTGCTGTCCCTCTTTGCAGAACTAATCAGAGTGCAAAGAAGAATGAGCTGCTGGTGAGAAGTGCATTTTGTATGCTCTGTATTAGTGACACAAGTCAGCAACTTCATGCATTGGCTGATGGAGAAGAGAAGGCTTTGAGGAGACCTTGGAGTGGCCTTCCAGTATCTGAAGGGGGCCAACAGGAAGGCTGGGGAGGGACTATTGACAAGGTCTTGTAATGAGAGGAATGGGTTTAAACTGGCAGAGGGGAGATTGAAACTGGATATTAGGAGGAAGTTGTTTGCAGTGAGGATGGTGAGACACTGGCACAGGTTGCCCTTTCCAGCCTGTCTGGATGTGTTCCTCTGTGATCTGTGCTAGATTGCCTGGTCCTGCTCCGGCAGGGAGGCTGAACTTGATGATCTTCTTAGGTCCCTCCAAACCCTTGACATCATGTGTGCCTGTGATCCTGATATCCAGGCATAGTCAGTCTTGCTTTGAGGTACAGAGGTGAACTGAATGACCTCCTTTGAGATCCCAAGTCTGCTAATCACAAGAGCTGATAACACTGTAATCTTGTTGTAGAAATTTTGGGAGGAGAGCAGAGCTTTTCTAAATTACATGAGAGCTGTAGTAAACTGTGCTGCTGGAACAGGATTTTTAAATTTTTACTTTTTTTAAAAGGTATCCAGGCCAACTCATTCATCTATTTAAAGTATGCCCATCCTAAATGAGAGTTTACAAGGTGCACATCTACACTGCAGTCAGTTGAGGACAAAGCCAAGCAGCCAAGTATTTATGGATTCGTTAAGGCAGGTGCTGCAGCTTGCCAAGGGCAAGAGATTGTGCAACTGGATTAGGAGCAATGCTTAACTTCAAATTCAGCCAAGGACCTTCACACACCTGTGATCAACACTTACCAGCCTAGACAGAGCCATGTACCCACCTACACATGCAGGCTTACATAAACTCACATTGCAGATTAAAGGTTTAAAAGTTTGGGAGATATTTGAGTTTCCATAGTGATGATGCCACATGCTCAGCCAGCTCCCGCCCCCTGCTCACCTCCAAGTGCTCCCTGCCCTCCCAGTCCACCTGCAGATCACCACCTCCCACTGCTGGCTCATCCTCACAACATGCCTTTGGGCAGCACAGCCTGGCAGCCTTCAGTGGTTGCCTTTGGATTTAAACAGTGACAACAGATTTCAAATGATATTCTGTATGACCTTGGAAAAGGTCGTGCATGGTGTTTATGGTTCAGGGCCCCGAGGATGCTCAGAGGGCTGCAGCACCTCTGCTGTGAGCACAGACTGAAAGAGTTGGGGCTGTGCAGGCTGGAGAAGAGAAGGATCCCAGGTGACCTTCTTGTGGCCTTCCAGGATCTGAAGGGGGGTATAAGAAAGCTAGGGAAGGACTTTTTAGGCTCTCAGGTAGTGAGAGGACTAGGGGGAATGGAGCAAAGCTGGAGGTGGGGAGATTCAGATTGGATGTGAGGAGGAAGTTGTTGAGCATGAGAGTGGTGAGGCCCTGGAATGGGTTGCCCAAGGGGGTGTTTGGAGCCACTTCCCTGCAAGTGTTTAAGGCCAGGATGGATGAGGCTCTGTCCAGCCTGCTCTAGGGTAGGGTGTCCCTGCCTATGGCAGAGGGGTAGGAACTAGATCATAGAATCATAGAATGGTTTAGGTTGGAAGAGACCTCAAAGATCATCCAGTTCCAACCCCCCTGTGCCATAGGCGGGGACACCTCCCACTAGAACAGGTCACTCAAG
>VWZI01000085.1:244287-262294 GCA_013396835.1 Psilopogon haemacephalus
GCTCCAGAACTGGATGCAGCACTCCAGGTGGGGACCCCAGCAGGGCGACCAGATATGCTGACCACTTGCCACATGGCAGGTTCTTCCCAGTCATGTTTTGATTTTATACTCCCCATCAGTTCTGCTGCCTCTTCTGATCTCAGGGTTCCTTCCATCAACTGAATTGACCATCAGTCTCTGGCTGTGGTTTGGCAGCTCAGCCCCTGCCTGCTTACATTTTTTTAATTGCATTATTAGAGAAGAAATTCTGCCATCAGCACGGTAATCTGCTGGAAAAAGAAAAATCACATGGAAGCCACCTGCAAGGTGTGCTATTTTAGAGGGGGCTGCTAATGTAGGTCAAGCTTTATTTTTAAAAATCCAAGCAGCATCATTTGGAATAGCAAATCTCTCCTCTGGCTTGTGCCCATGTTTAATAAGAAATATCTTTATGAATTCTGAATTTTGCAACTACTCATCGTTGGTTTTGTAAATGCAGTTTGCATTCCCTGATTTCAGCGAGCCACCCCTGTGCTTGCAGCTCATGCCTTTTGAGTGATATTCATGGAAACAGAAATTATTCCTCCATCCTTAAAAAAAAAAAAAAAAGGAAAAAAAAAAGTCAAATTTCATAGAATAGAATCATAGAATCAGTCAGGGTTGGAAGGGACCACAAGGATCAGCCAGTTCCAACCCCCCTGCCATGCCCAGGGACACCCTACCCTAGAGCAGGCTGCCCACAGCCTCTGCCAGCCTGGCCAAGAATACCTCCAGGGATCTGGCCCCAAACACCTCCCTGCAGGGGCAACCCATTCCAGCCTCTCACCACTCTTCATGCTCAACAACTTCCTCCTCACATCCAGGCTGAATCTCCCCACCTCCAGCTTTGCTCCATTGCCCCTAGTCCACTCACTACCTGAGCGCCTAAAAAGTCCCTCCTCAGCCTTTTTGTAGGCCCCCTTCAGATCCTGGAAGGCCACAAGAAGGTCCCCTGGGAGCCTCCTCTTCTCCAGCCTGCACAGCCCCAACTCTTTCAGGCTGTGCTCACAGCAGAGGTGCTACAGCCCTCTGAGCATCATCATGGACCTTCTCTGAACACCTCCAGCATCTCCACATTCCTCTTGTCCCAGGGGCTCCAGCACTGGACACAGTACTGCAGGTGGGGTCTCAGCAGAGCAGAGTAGGGGGGGGAGAATCACCTTCCTCTACCTGCTGGCCACACTGCTCCTGCTGCAGCCCAGGATCTGGCAGCTAAGATTTGGCAGCTAAGAACATCCAAAACATCTGAGAATCAGCTCTCTTGATCTTCTTACAATTCTGAGGTAAGTATTGTGCAGGTTCCTTACATACATAAATCTTCCCAAAGTCCATTGCACTCTGGCAGCCAGTCCTTGAAGAATTTAACAATTTTCCACAAAGTTTTAGCTCACAGTAGCAGTTCCCAGCTGGGAAATTGTGGAATTACAACCAGACTGCATCAGAACCACCCTGAAACACTTAAATACTGAAGTGACTTTCTTTTTTTAAACATATAGTAATATACTTAGGGTGTACATGACCCACATCATAACTTATGAGTTCAGGCTTTAAACAGCTGAGATTTCTATTAGACCTGAGCAAAATTTAATCATTACAGGTATGTATTGGGTATAGGCTAGCCCCACCCTGAGCTCAAAAGCCCCATAAATACTCGATTCAATTTGGAAGTAAAAAGATATAAAACTTAACAATAAATAGGAGGCAAGGGGAGTTTTACAGAAGGTAGGGGGGAAAAAGGGGAACCAGAATACAGGGTATGGAGAATGAGTGGAATCACAGATGATAAAGGGAAAAGGGATCAAAATACACAAAGTAAAAATGCAACATATGGAAAAGGAGTTGAGTCTAAACACTGGGATGGATGATCTCATGTTGGGTGAAGCAGGATGCTGGATTTTTGTGATGAAATGCAGTTAGTCAGAGTGGTATTCCTCCACATGTTTGCTGGGGAGGACGTGGTGTTCAGCAGCAAGGCAGCGAGGAGTTGGTCAGGCAGGCAGGGCAAGAGAGAGAGAGAAGACAGGCTGAGAGAGTTGGGGCTTTTCAGCCTGGAGAAGAGAAGGCTGCCAGGAGACCTTATAGCAACCTTCCAGTATCTGAAGGGGGCTACAGGAAGGCTGGGGAGGGACTGTTCACAAGGTCTTGTAATGACAGGACAAGGGGGAATGGGTTCAAATTGGTGGAGGGGAGATTTAGACTGGATGTTAGGAGGAAGTTCTTCACAGTGAGGATGACGAGGCACTGGAACAGGTTGCCCAGGGAGGTTGTGGCTGCTCCATCCCTGGATGTATTCAAGGCCAGGCTGGATGAGGTCTTGAGCGACCTGATCTAGTGGGAGGTGTCCCTGCCTATGGCAGGGGGTTGGAACTGGATGATCTTTGAGGTCTCTTCCAACCTAAACCATTCTATGATTCTATGTCCTCCTCCTTTTACAGCAGTCCTTGGCAGGAAGTGGGAGGGGGCTAAACATGATACCTGGGGGAAAGGTCAGACCACCCCAAGAGAGGAGTCAGAAGGCTCCAGGTGGGCTTAACCCTTTGCAAAGTATTTTAATTTTGTGATAAGCCAATCCCATGCTGGGAGCAGAGTGGCTGCACTTCACACAGGAGAGATTTGACAAGGGAGAAGGTAATTTGTTTGCTCCTCCTTCCTTCACCGAGAAATTAAATGCTTCACAAAGGATTGTTGTGCTGGTTTGAACTAATTGGAGAATCTGAGTGAGAAATTAGACTATTGGCTGAGAGAGGAAAACACAGGATGGCACTGCACCCAGAGCTCTACTGAGAAAGAAAAAATGTTGTTTTTAGAAGTGCAACCCAAACACAGATAGTCAGACGGTGTCAGACCTCATTGGGCTGCGGCTGCTTCTCTTGCAAGGTTCCTTTGTCTCTCTGCCTTGGTAGCTAATTCTCAGTAATTCTACTAATTTCTTTCCTACTACTAACCCCTCTAGCTGATCTACCTCTGCCTATCTTCAGCATCAACAGGTGGTTGGGAGATAAGATTGGGGAAGGGGGGAAAGGTGGTAGGGGGTGGTTGGTTACCCCTCTTGGGGATTTTGGTCTCTGGGAGGGCTGTGGTGTTTCTGTATTACCTTTTCACTGTATATATCTGTAAATATCTGTTATACCTTGTAAATATCTCCTTGTACATTGTGCATTGCTGTAAATATAAAGCTTCATTTATCAACTTCCAGTGTTCTGAGTCCTAGCCGGGCTTTATTTCAAAAGGTGGGGGGGGGGCAGGTAACTGCTAAACCACCACAATCATCAGCAAGATGCTGAATTTGTAGACACTAACAACAGCCTTGGTGATACCCTGTGTGGAACAGAGCAGAGCAGATGTTTAGTTGATGGGCACATCATCCCGCTAGGAAAAGCTGCAATCTTCTCCACCGCAAGCCTTGTGCTTTTCTGCTTTTCAGGCACTCCTGCTTTTGTGCCCAGCCTGCAAGAGGAGAAGCCTGTGCAAAACTCCTCCCACCAACATCACAAACGCTGTTAGCCTGAAAAATTGCTCCCTTACAGCATTCGTTCTGTCTTAAGTTTGTTTAAATTCCCGTGAGCGTTTACACTGCGAGCAACCTTTGTTGCTTTCACAAATTAAAACAAGCAGGAAAATGCAAGCTTTGCTGAGATGTTAAGTGCTCAGATCCAGCTACCATCTTTTAGCCTGGACTACAGCCTGGCTGTGTGGCAGCAACTCATGGCATGGTCCTCCTTATATCAGTTAAGAGTATAGAAAAATAAATCAGGAAAACTCATTTCTACATCAGGGCTCTGGGCAACCTGATCTAGTTGCAGATGCCCCTGCATACTCAGAGGAAGTTGAACTAGATGACTTTTGGAGGTCTCTTCGGACCCAGACCATTTGTAAAGGATTAAACCTACCTGGAGTCTTCTCCTGACTCCTCCCTGGGGGTGGTCACACCTGCCCCCAGGTATCATGTTTAGCCCCCTCACACTTCCTGCTGAGACTGCTACAAAAGGGAGGGACATCTTCTCTGCTCTCTCTCTGGTCCTCCCTGCCTAACCAAGTTCTTGCTGCCTTGCTGCTGAACACCAAGTGCTCCCCAGCAAACACGTGGATGAATACCACCATTTTACATTTGGAACTCCGAATAACTGCATTTCATCATCAAAATCCTGCGTCCTGCTTCATCCATCATTAAATCATCATCCCAGCATTTGGACTCAACTCCCATTTCACGGGTCATAATTTTTCTTTGTGTATTTTGTTCCCTTTTCCTCCTTTATCCTCTAATACCTCTCATTTTCCCTACCCTGTATTTTTGTTTCCCTTCTTCCCATTTTCTGCAACTCCCTTTACCTCCTATTTATTGTTAAAGTTTATCCCTTTCTTTCCTTCCAAATCAAATTGAGTATTTATTGAGCTTTTTGAGCTCAGGGGGGCTACCCAATACACCATTCCATGATCCTGTGATTTCCCTTGCCTTCACACCGGGCCAAATGCATTCCAACACCTCCCCATTTCCACAGTTAACCTGATCGTTTGCTTCTAACTGTAACATCTCCTCGCCAAAGTTTTCACATGAGTCTCCCATCCATCAGCAGGAAAAGGAGTGCAGCTTCTCCCGGCAGCATGCTGGGGGACTCACCAGCCTACAGCTTTCAGCTGGTGCCTCTCTGAAATCTTTGCTCCTGCAGTGCTTTCCCAGACTGGTGTTTACAAGCTTGTTTAGGGAGGTAAAGCAGTGTCAACCTCAGAAGATTTAAAAAAAGAAAAAATGACTGAAAAACTGGTTTGGATCTCTGCTTTCCAAACTGCTGCAGCTTGCATGTGGTGCTTTGTACTGCTAGCAACATAAGCAACACTGAGAAAAGCAATTTTGAAGGGCTCCTCACATCACATCTCACCTTTAACCATCCCAAATGGGCAATCCTAGCTCAGTTTTCCTTTTAATCTTGAAGGAGAGGAAAGGTAGTTGGTAATATTTCACCCAAGAGCCATATGGCTCAGGATGCCAGCACAGCAAAGTGACTTTTCTTTTCCCTGCACCTAAAGGAAACTTTACTAGGTACGTGATTTAAACGGGATGTTAGGAGAAAGTTCTTCACAGTGAGGGTGACGAGACACTGGAACAGGTTGCCCAGGGAGGTTGTGGCTGCTCCCTCCCTGGATGTATTCAAGGCCAGGCTGGATGAGGTCTTGAGCGACCTGATCTAGCGGGAGGTGTCCCTGCCTATAGCAGGGGATTGGAACAGGATGATCTTTGAGGTCTCTTCCAACCTAAACCATTCTATGATTCTGTGAGACACAAAGTTTGCCTAAAACCCTGCTTACAAGCAAGACCACACTTTAGGAACTACGCTGCAAACGAGATTTATTTTTGGTATCTGAAATGGTTCAAAGTGAAGCAGAAGATGGTAAGCAAGGCATGGGCTGAAATGCAGTTTCAAGATTCCACTTTTAAGGTCTTCAGGAAGCTGGTCTGTTTAGTAGGAACTTCAGAGGTAAAAAGCAACAGTTCTGCTATCGTTTCTTTACCTTGTGTGAACTGATTAATACAGCAGTTCATTGCCTCGGCTGTACAAAAGAACTGTGTGCCCACCCTTCCTGATGAGAAAGAAGCACCGCATTGCTCTGCAATTAAAAGCGAGATGGAAGAGTGCCAAGGGTGAAAGGTGGGGAGAAAAAAAATCCTCATCTCCCTCCAGCAGAAGGAATGACAAAGCAGAGAGATGGCACAAAATCTCTTTCTACCTTTGCTTCTGCTGCTTCTGAGATTAGACAGTTGTGGCCAGCTTACCAGGAGTCCAAGTGATGGCAAAAAAAAGACCCAAGCGGAATCTGTTAATTTCTCTTTCCAAAACAGAGTGACAATTAAACACCAGTTGTGGTGGTTTTGCAGTTACCTGCCCCCCTCCACCTTTTGAAATGAAACCCGGCTAGGACTCAGAACACTGGAAGTTGATAAATGAAGCTTTATATTTACAGCAATGCACAATATATACAAGCAGATATTTACAATGTATAACAGATATTTACAGATATATACAATGAAAGGGTAATACAGAAACACCACAGCCCTCTCAGAGATCAAAATCCCCAAGAGGGGTAACCAACCACCCCCTACCACCTTTTCCCCCTTCCCCAATCTTATCTCACCACCTGTTGATGCTGCAGATAGGCAGAGGTAGATTGGCCAGGGGGGTTAATAGTAGGAAAGAAGTTAGTAGTATTACTGAGAATTAGCTACCAAGGCAGAGAGACAAAGGAACCTTGCAAGAGAAGCAGCCGCAGCGCAGTGAGGTCT
This sequence comes from Psilopogon haemacephalus, assembly GCA_013396835.1. Taxonomy (NCBI): domain Eukaryota; kingdom Metazoa; phylum Chordata; class Aves; order Piciformes; family Megalaimidae; genus Psilopogon; species Psilopogon haemacephalus. The sequence goes on from VWZI01000085.1 coordinate 250,583, forward strand.
GACACCGTCTGACTATCTGTGTTTGGGTTGCACTTTTAAAAACAACATTTTATTTTTTCTTTCTCAGTAGAGCTCTGGGTGAAGTGACATACTGTGTTTTCCCCTCTCAGCCAATAGTCTGGGAGCCTCCTCTTCGCCATCCTGCACAGCCCCAACTCTTTCAGGCTGTGCTCACAGCAGAGGTGCTGCAGCCCTCTCAGCATCCTCATGGCCCAGCTCTGGACACAGTCCAGGATGTCCACATCCCTCTTGTCCCAGGGGCTCCAGCACTGGATGCACTACTCCAGGTGGGCTCTCAGTAGAGCACAGCAGAGGGGCAGAATCACCTCCCTGGCCCTGCTGGCCACACTTCTCCTGATGCAGCCCAGGATCTTGTTGGCTCCCTGGGCTGCAAAACACTAACAAAAGAAGAGTCTTTCAAGTCTCGTTGCACAGTGCTTTTTCAAGCCTAGAGCTAGACCTCTGCTAGGGTAGGTAAAAATTGCCTTGCTTCATACAGCTCTTGAGTCTCAAGCTGTCCAGGAATTGTTCGTAAAGACCCAGCGTCTTTGCACTTTAAAAAGCTGTGCTTGATGAAGGGTAGATCCACTCTGTCCTGTCCTTAAGCTCTGGCACTTTCAGCTGTGCAAGAAAGAAGGAGGATTTCCTGGCTATCTGGGTGACATTTAAAATATGTCATGTAAAAGATTAATTTATGAGTTGATAGTAGGAAAGAAGAATTTGCTTTAGCCAGAGACTAATTTTTTTTTTTTCCTTCTTTTTAAGCAGAGGATGTCTCAAGTTCAAAGTCCAGCTCAGATTCAAATATATAAATTAAATGCATGGGGAGTTCAATCAAACATATATGACAAATACGAGGAGTTCAAATATACATGATAAATGTATCTCAGTTATCACGGCCACGCACTTGCTACACAGTTCACAACAAGCACATATTTTACTCTAACAGGAGCATATTTCACCCAGAAAGGCCACACTTCTTCTGAAGCCTAGGATTAATTTGCATGATGCACCTTTAAAGTCCCTTTCTTTTTTTTAACATGTCAGTTCCTCTTTGTAAAGGGTTAAGCCCACCTGGCAACCCCTTGAGTCCTCCCAAAGGGTGGTCTGACCTTCTTCCCAGGTGTCATGGTTGGCCAGTCCCACTTCCTGCTAGGACTTTGGCTATAAAAGAGGGGAACCCACCTTGTTTTCTCTCTCTTTGGCCCCTGCTTTGCCTGGAGTGACTTCTCTGCTGCTCACTGCTGCCAGACCATGTGCTCCCTGCCACCTCGTGGAGAGCACCACCATGTTTATCTGCAACTTGGACTGATTTTCACCATAAAAATTCCTACATCCTGCTTTCATCCATCACCAAAACCACTGACCTCAGCCTTTGGACTCAATTGCCTGCCACGGGTTGTATTTGTATTTTGTTTCTCCTTTTTTCCCTTCTCCCCAGCTTCTGTAACTTTTCCGTCATTCCCCTACCTTGCATTTTGTTTCCCCTTTTCTCTCCCCTTTTCCCTCCTGTTTACTGTTAAAGTTAATCGGATTGAGTTTTTACTGGGATTTTGGGCTTAAACCCAATACACTCTTAAGGAAGAGGAAGATGTTGCAGGCATAGGTTTCAGCTGGGTACACGCTGCAGTGCTGCCCCCAGAAAGACTGCAGCAGAACCCCCCAATAGCAGCGCTTCAGGAGCAGCCTGGCTGCTTCTTTCTAATCTAGAGCCAAGATGGAGAGAGAACCTATGGATCATGAATAATTCACTACTCACTTGAGCCTCTAAAGATGAAGACCAGGAGGAAAATAAAAGGATTTTATGAGAAACCTGCAGCAGAGCCAGTAGCAGAGCAGGGCTTTGGAAGCCATCTCAAAGGATGCCCCAAGATGCTCACCTCCCACTGTACCCAGCTGCTACTGAAATTCAGTAGCAGTCAGGCACCCCAGCAGCAACCTTGGCACCTTGTCCTCTGCTCTTACTTCTTCCACATATGTTCTCTTCAAAAGGCGTTTTAAGACCAAAGAACGAGCCAAAAACCTGAGGGGACTTTTGATCATTCCCAGCAGGGAAGGTCTTACATGGTGTTCCAGGTTCTGCCATAGCAGCAAATGCAGCAGCGGTGTTGCTGCTGCAATTTCATTATAATTAAAGAAATCCGTAGCCAGAATTCAAATCAGAGGATTCTGATTATATGTGAGCCTGGCTTTCCTTCTTTTTTCACTTCCTCCTATGCTTTCTCCTCGAGATGTAAAGAAACCCCTCCTTGAAGTGATGTTGTACAGGACTGTGCTAGTTTGAACTAACTGGAGGGTTTTAATGAGAAAGCAGATTATAGGTTGAGAAAGGAAAACACAATTTGATTCCACTTCAATAATTTGTTCATTGAAGTGGTACAAAGTTAGAACCAAAACATAGGTAAGACAGAGCTGTCTAAACCACTCTGGCTGCTACATCTCTCTCCCTGCCTTTCTTAGCTGGATCTGTCTAACTTCACTAACTACTTTCCTGCTGCTAACCCTCCTGGCTGATCTACCCTCTGTTGTCTGTCACGTATGACAGAGAGTGGGATAAGATTGGGAAGTGGTGGGAGAAGGTGGTAGGGTGGTTGGGAACCTGTCTTAGGGACTCTGATTTCTGGGAGGGCTGTGGTGTTTCTCTATTGTCTTTTCACTGTATGAATCTGTAAATATCTGCTTGTATATTGTAAATATCTGCTTGTATATTGTGCAAAGCTCTAAATATAAAGCTTCGTTCCTTAGCTTCCAGCTTCTAGCCTGGGTTATTTCAAAGTGGGGAGGGTGTAGGGGGTGGGGAACTGCTGAACCACCAAAAGGGCACAACTCTATTCTGAATTCTATTACCCCTCCTCAGATGATCTATGAAAGCTGTGAAAACTGCAGAAGAGTTTTAGAAGAAACTGGTGCTGCTGTTGAACAAAGCTGGAACCTGCACTCGCCAGATATTAATGCACAGACTACAAAAACTACTCTTGCCTTCCACATATCTCAATGATTCCCATCACATAGGCCACGCAAGGAGATTAGCATAAAACCCAGGCACCATCAGCAAGCTATAAATTTTCACAATAAATCAGCCACTTCCCCTTCATTAAGCTTTGCACAGTTCACATTATTTCATTTCTGAAGTAGTTACTGTCTGCCTTAGACACAAAACTATTAGTGACATTGTTCAACAGTCTTGTTCAACATCTCTGTGGGTGCCATGGACAGAGGCATTGAGTGCAGCCTCAGCAAGTTTGCTGAGCACCCCAAGCTGTGTGGTGCAGCAGCCAGGCTGGAGGGCAGGGATGGCATCCAGAGGGAGCTGCACAGGCTGCAGAGGTGGGCACAAGCCAAGCTCATGAAGTTCAACAAGGCCAAGTGCAAGGTCCTTCAGCTGGGTGGAGGCAATGCCAAGCACAAATCCAGGCTGGGCAGGGACTGGCTGTAGAGTAGACCTGAGGACAGGGACTTGGGAATACTGGTGGAGGAGAAGCTGAAGATGAGCCAGCAGTGTACACTTGCAGCCCAGAAAGCCAAACAGGTTGGGCTGCAGCAGGAACAGTGTGGGCAGCAGGGCCAGGGAGGTGATTCTCCCCCTCTACTCTGCTCTGATGAGTCCTCACTTGGAGTACTGTATCCAGTGCTGAAGCCCCTGGGACAAGAGGAATGTAGACATGCTAAACTGTGTCCAGAGCTGGGCCCCGAGGATGCTCAGAGGGCTGCAGCACCTCTGCTGTGAGCACAGCCTGAAAGAGTTGGGGCTGTGCAGGCTGGAGAAGAGGAGGCTTCCAGGAGACCTTCTTGTGGCCTTCCACTATCTGAAGTGGGATACAGACAAGCTGGGGAGGGACATTTTAGGCTATCAGGGAGTGACAGGACTAGGGGGAATGGAAAAAAAGTTGGAGGTGGGGATATTCAGATTGGAGGTGAGGAGGAAGTTGTTGAGCATGAGAGTGGTGAGAGGCTGGAATGGGTTGCCCCTGCAGGGAGGTGTTTGGGGCCAGGCTGGCAGAGGCTGTGGGCAGCCTGACGTAGGGTAGGGTGTCCCTGGGCATGTCAGAGGGATTGGAACTTGCTGATCCTTGTGGTCCCTTTTAACCCTGACTGTTTCTATGATCATATTTCCAGAGGGATCATCTGAGATGGACTTCAAATACTGTCCAGGTTCAAAGGTTTTCTTATGCTCTCTCTCTTCTGCATCCTGCATTTAAACTTCACTGTCCCAGTGACACTGTGAGAGGCACATATGCTTAGTCACAAAGCCTGTAAAGAACTATGCCTTAGAACACGTAACTGCCTACTTAAATATAGACCAGACTTGAACTCAGGCACTCACTTAATACACAGGCACAGGTTCTATTTATTCCTCCAGCAACCATCCTCAGCGTAAGAATAACTGACACGGCAGATAAAGGCTCTTATCCTGGGCTGGTTGCATATAGCACTTCATCAGCACACTTGAAGACACTTTAATAAAGCAGGGCTGCATTGTTATCCCTGCTTTATAGGAAAAGAAAAGCTTCTCCAAGGTTACAAAAGAAGGTCAAGAAATACCTATCTGCAACCGCCACCTCCTTACCTTAACTCCCGTGTCTTAAAGCTACACTTTAAGAGCTGCACAGACTGAGTTTTTACATAAACGTTTAAGCCATTTCCTAACCAACCTATGAGCCTTCACAACTTTTTGTCTTCTATGTTGGACTGAACTAGGGCAGACTCTGCAGTGTTAAACTACACAACACTAACAGCCCATCCCTCTATGTCAGCAAATGCAGAGAGCAGTGGCATTATAGAATCAGAGAATCAGTCAGGGTTGGAAGGGACCATAAGGATCAGCCAGTTCCAACCACCCTGCCATGCCCAGGGACACCCTACCCTAGAGCAGGCTGCCCACAGCATCATCCAGCTCGGCTGCAAACACCTCCAGGGATGTGGCCCCAAACACCTCCCTGGGCAACCCGTTCCAGCCTCTCACCACTCATGCTCAACAACTTCCTCCTCACATCCAATCCGAATCTCTGAGCATCCTCGGGGCCCTTCTCTGCACACCTCCAGCATCTCCACATCCCTCTTGTCCCAGGGGCTCCAGCACTGGATGCACTACTCCAGGTAAGGTCTCACCAGAGCACAGCAGAGGGGAAGAATCACCTCCCTGGCCCTGCTGGCCACACTTCTGATGCAGCCCAACCTCTGCTTGCCTTTCTGCCCTGCAAGTGCACACTGCTGCCTCATCTTCAGCTTCTCCTCCACCAGCACCCCCAAGTCCCTCTCCTTAGGGCTGCTCTCCAGACACTCACTGCCCAGCCTGCATTGGTGCTTGGGATTGCTTCAACCCAGCTGCAGGACCTTGCCCTTGTTGAACCTCCTGAGGTTGGCTTTATGCCCACCTCTGCAGCCTGTGCAGGTCCCTCTAGATAGCATCCCTGCCCTCCAGCCTGTCTGCTGTACCACACAGATTGGGGTCAGCAGCAAACTTGAGGCATTACTTTTTCCTCAACTTTGGAGATAATATGGGAGGCACTGATGGATCTAATCAAGAAATATTTCAGGTCTTCACAATACAAAATTTAGGAAATGCTTGCACAGATGGAAGGCAGGAGAGGCAGAGTCCCAATTAATTAATTTACTCAAGTTTAAATCCACTCTCCTCTTGGAAGAGGAACAGCACAAGCCACCATGATACGTTTCAGGGTCACACATACAGTGACACTGTCTCTGCAGCTGCGACTTTATCCTGCTCCCTGTGAGGGAGGTGACACCCAGATGTCATCCCATTTGGAGCACAGCTCCCCCCACACACACCTCAGTGCACCACAAAACATGGCTTGCAAGCCACATCGCCCTTTGTTACACTGATTTTCACCAGACCAGCTGCAGCTGCCAGCCCCTTCTGATTTACAAAGGCAAAGAGGAGCCTCAGAGCACCTCTGATTAGAAGTCTCCAGCTAAAATGTTCTTTTTAGTGACAGTTTTCTTGGGTTTCCACCGGCAGCCAGGGGCTTGCTTACCTTTCCTGCCTTCCCTGCCTCTTTAGCAGGGCATCATCCTGGCAGAACAAATTCACCCCAGACATGGGAAAGCTCTAGAGCTTTACAGCTGCCTGTCGGCTTGGCTTTCCCTCCTCTGCCTCAGTTTGCTGTCTTGTTTTACGTGGCAAAGACTAAAGAGTTCATTTCTAAAAAGTACTTGAACAGGCTATTTGACAGGAGGCTCATTTTTCAGAGGTGTCAAATACATTGGTTCCCACCGAGCACAAATGCATCATCGCTGCTGAGTGTGGGGAAGGCAGGACTGTGCCCAGGCACTGTGGGGAAGGGAGCTAGGCTGTTCCATGGGGCTGCTGGCAGGGAACACACACTGCTGGTCCCAGGAAGCCTCACTGTGTTTCTGGGAGGCAGGTGGAAACCAGCACTGGCACTTTGCAGATGTGGCAGCTCAGAGTGATACAATCGGTGCCTTGAATCACAGAATCACAGAATTAACCAGGCTGGAAAAGACCTCCAGGATCACTGAGCCCAACCTATTACCTAACCCTTGTCATTAACTAACCCAAGGCACTAAGTGCCTCATGCAGCCTCCTTTTAAACACCTCCAGGGATGGGGACTCCACCACCTCCCTGGGCAGCCCATTCCGATGCCAATCACTCTCTCTTGGAAGAACTTCCTCCTAACATCCAGGCTATACCTGCCCTGGCACATCTTGAGGCTGTGTCCTCTTGTTCTGTCCCCGAGTGCCTTACAGAACAGCCCAACCCCACCTGGCTACAATCTCCTTTCAGGAATTATAAGCACGCCACCAAAGAAAGGACATCCTACTCATCAGCACCTCAGTGCTGCCAAAGCACCTTCTACATGACTGTTATTCAGCTGCTCCCCATTCATAGAATCTAGAATCATAGAGTCATAGAATCAGGCAGGTTGGAAGAGACCTTCAAGATCATCTAGTCCAACCTAGCACCCAGCCCTAACCAATCAACCAGATCATGGCACTAAGTGCCTCATCCAGGCTTTGCTTCAACACCTCCAGGAATGGCAACTCCACCGCCTCCCTGGGCAGCCCATTCCAATGCCAATCACTCTCTCTCGCAAGAACTTCCTCCTAACATCCAGCCTGAACCTTCCCTGGCACAACTTGAGACTGTGTCCCCTCCTTCTGTTGCTGGTTTCCTGGGAGCAGAGCCCAACCCCATCTGGCTACAACCTCCCTTCAGGGAGCTGCAGAGAGCAATGAGCTCTGCCCTGAGCCTCCTCTTCTGCAGGCTGCACACCCCCAGCTCCCTCAGCCTCTCCTCTTGGGGCTGTGCTCCAGGCCCCTCCCCAGCCTTGCTGCCCTTCTCTCAACACCTTCCAGCACCTCAACATCTCTCTTGAATTGAGGGGCCCAGAACTGGACACAGCACTCAAGGCGTGTGACAGACTGAGTGCAAATGTGGAGCCATCCACCCCAGACCGCAGTCCCGGGACAGCTGCAGTGTTACTTTGCAACCCTCTGTTTCCCAGCTCAGCCACTGAGGTGAGCCTCCAGCCTTAACGCAATTTTCACTCGGGGATCTGCACTTTCCATGGCTTTTATTCTGAAAGGCAGCAGAGACCCAAACAAAAGGTATAAGGAGCATACGGAGCAGCTTTCACGGAGCAAGCAGCCCCGGTTCAATTGTGTGTGTTCAAGGCCAGGCTGGATGAGGTCTTGAGCGACTGGATCTAGTGGGAGGTGTCCCTGCCTATGGCACAGGGGGGCTGGAACTGGATGATCTTTGAGGTCTCTTCCAACCTAAACCATTCTATGATTCTATGATTCTATTTCTGCCCAGCCTGCCTTGCCCGGTTCGGTCACGACAAGGTGGAAACGAAACACAAACTGCATTCCTCCCCGACTCACATCTTCGCGTGCTGCAGCTCACGCTGACACCGCCGTGGCACTCAAAGGAAGTGGCTGAAATGTTAGCATGCACCAGGAACCATTCCAGAAATAATGGAGCTACTGTTCCCATTCCCCACCGCCACCTACGCCGAGAGGGGCTGCGCTAAGCAGAGGCAGATCCGGCACGTAAAGATTTCTGAGCCTGCTGCTCTGGGAAGCAGTGGGGAAATAGGACACTCTGGGCTCTCCAGAGGCTGGTTTCTATTTTCCTGGATTTTTTTTTTTTTTTTTTTCCACCAGCCAAGGGACTACAGAAAGGTATTTAAGCTACCACACCCAAGCGGTAAGTAAGGTTTGCGCGGCTTGCGGAGGTCAGAGAGAATTGTCTCACCAATTTCTCCTGCCTGTGAACAGCTCTACGACTCTAAAAATATCTGAGCAACTCTGGCAGCAGGCAATCAAGGGCTAATATTTTTTTCCTATACGAAATTGTTTCTGACATATTCCACTTTGTCTGAGAGCTACAACGCTTCTCCAACGGCAAAACGTCGGTGAGTCTTGACAAAACCGGAGAAGGAAAGCAAACACCTTGTGTGGTTGCCCTTGGCTGGTGGAGGACTGAGAGGAATGGGACAAGCCCTCCCCACCACCCACAACGAATGTCAAGCTGAAAACCGTGCTTTGGAGAAGGCTAGGAAAGAGCAGAAGGTCAGAATGTGCTTTCAATAGAAAATGGAGGTGCAATCTTGATGAGGAGGTTGCTGATAAGAATCATAGAATTATAGAATCAGTCAGGGTTGGAAGGGACCACAAGGATCAGCCAGTTCCAACCCCCCTGACATGCCCAGGGACACCCTACCCTGGATCAGGCTGCCCACAGCATCATCCAGCTTGGCTGCAAACACCTCCAGGGATGTGACTCCAAATACCTCCCTGGGCAACCCATTCCAGCCTCTCACCACTCTCATGCTCAACAACTTCCTCCTTACATCCAATCTGAATCTCCCCACCTCCAGCTTTGCTCCATTCCCCCTAGTCCTCTCACTACCTCATAGCCTATAAAGTCCCTCCCCAGCCTTTTTGTAGGCTCCCTTCAGATCCTGGAAGGCCACAAGAAGTTCACCTGGGAGCCTCCTCTTCTCCAGACTCCACAGCCCCAACTCTTTCAGGCTGTGCTCATAGCAGAGGTGCTGCAGCCCTCTGAGCATCCTCATGGCCCTTCTCTGGACATGCTCCAGCATCTCCACATCCCTCTTGTCCCAGGGGCTCCAGAACCGAATGCACTACTCCAGGTGGGGTATCACCAGGGCAGAGTAGAGGGGGAAAATCATAGAATCATAGAATCAGCCGGGTTGGAAGAGACCTCCAAACTCATCCAGTCCAACCTATCACCCAGCCCTAGCCAATCATCCAGACCGTGGCACTAAGTGCCCCGTCCAAGCTTTTCTTAAGCAGCAGCAACTCATTAAAGAAAATGAGACCGTTGTTAAAGCTGCTATGTAGGAGTTTATGGCTAATTGATTCTTATGCCAGTGCAGAATGTGTGTGCATAGCTGTGTTACAGCTCAGTTTTTAGAAGTGGCTTTTGCATGCAAACTAAGTCTGCTTTTTTCATCGCCGGACCACGAGCCGGATCAATTCACTTCCCAATTACAAACTGGTAACTTGCTGGAGCACTAAATGGTACTTCTGAACAAACAGAAATATTATTTTGCCACTGTGGGTAGCTTGCACAGTAACAAAGTAAGTCATTAATAGAGACATAAGGCATGTCTCCATGCTCCAGGAGATGCGAGACTGTCACCTTTCTGCAAGGGTCAGGTGGCTTTAGAGAGAGGTAACAACCTCATTAAAGCCTTTAGTCTATATGGAGATGTTCTCATTTGTTCAGGCTGTAGAGAAGTCTTCCTTGCTTTGGTTCTTTTTTTTTTTCCATAGGATTAACAAACAGAAGAGGAGCAGTGCTTCCAATTATTTTTAATATGAAGAATAAATACTAATTAGAAATAAAACCCAACAAGAGCAGTCGGGATGAAGTGGAAATGTTTTCCTCTCCCACTAATCAACAACTGGAGCAGAGAAACTGGAAAACCAGGCAGTCCAGGGGATCCTTGAAGCCCCTTGACTTCAAGGGGCAGCCCAGAAAGGCAAGCAGAGGCTGGGCTGCAGCAGGAGCAGTGTGGGCAGCAGGGCCAGGGAGGTGATTCTGCCCCTCTGCTGTGCTCTCCTGAGAGCCCACCTGGAGCAGTGCATCCAGTGCTGGAGCCCCTGGGACAAGAGGGATGTGGAGATGCTGGAGGTGTGCAGAGAAGGGCCCCGAGGATGCTCAGATGGCACCTCTGCTGTGAGCACAGCTTGAAAGAGTTGGGGCTGTGCAGGCTGGAGAAGAGGAGGCTCCCAGGGGACCTTCTTGTAGCCTTCCAGTATCTGAAGGGGGGTACAAAAAATGGGGAGGGACTTCTTAGGCTATGAGGGAGTGACAAAACTGGGGGAATGGAGCAAAGCTGGAGGTGGGGAGATTCAGATTGGATGTGAGGAGGAAGTTGTTGAGCATGAGAGTGGCGAGAGCCTGGAATGGGTTGCCCAAGGAGGTGCTTGGTGCCACAGCTTGCAGAGGCTGTGGGCAACCTGATCTAGGGTAGGGTGTCCCTGGGCATGGCAGGGGGGTTGGAACTGGGTGATCCTTGTGGTCCCTTCCAACCCTGACTGATTCTGTGACTCCTTTAATTGACTGATCTGCTGGAAACCTTTGACAGAGTGGTCCCTTTGAACCATGGGCTAAGCAGCAAGCTCTCAAATTCCCCTCTCTGACAGGATGAGCCACGGCGCTGCCACATGACTTCATACAGCTCCGTGTTATAATTACAAGCTTGTTCTTCACTATTTTTTTCCCCAGCTTACATGCCACTTTTTCAAAGCCATGCTACAGGGGAAAAAAAAAAAAAAAACCCCACCCCAATTTTTCATGAACTCATGCAAATATAAGCCTCGTGAAATGAAATCACAGACCTAAGCAGAATGCTGCATTGAATGCATTTGTATGTCTTATGCAAAGCTTATCTAAATTTGAGTAATTGAACCTAATTTGGCAATCTGCACAATCAGTTTGCAAACTTCAGCCACTGAATTTTAAGTACGAGCCTGGAAGATCATTAACGTTTGTATTTATCGCCGTGGCCCTAATCCAGTGAGGTACTAAAATCCATGTTCAAGTGTCTGGAACAAGGTCTTAGCATAGGCACAGCGTCCAAGAGAGTGTCAGCAGCTCTAATTACAGAGAAAAGTCATTGAGATCATTGATTTGAATAGGATAGGATAGGATAGGACAGGATAGGATAGGATAGGACAGGATAGGATAGGATAGGACAGGATAGGATAGGATAGGACAGGATAGGATAGGATAGGACAGGATAGGATAGGATAGGACAGGATAGGATAGGATAGGACAGGATAGGATAGGATAGGACAGGATAGGATAGGATAGGACAGGATAGGATAGGATAGGACAGGATAGGATAGGATAGGACAGGATAGGATAGGATAGGACAGGATAGGATAGGATAGGACAGGATAGGATAGGATAGGACAGGATAGGACAGGATAGGACAGGATAGAATAGAATAGAATAGACAGATCTGGCTTCAGGAAATCAAACATTGAGTCCACCAATAGTGAGTTTGCAGATGGCAGCAAGTTGGGAGCAGCTGTTAGAAAAGAATAGAATAGAACAGAATAGAATATAACAGAATAGAATAGAATAGAATAGAATAGAACAGAATAGAATAGAACAGAATAGAATAGAACAGAATAGAATAGAACAGAATAGAATAGAATAGAACAAAATAGAATAGAATAGAATAGAA
>VWZI01000088.1:0-16305 GCA_013396835.1 Psilopogon haemacephalus
ATGTGCCAGATTGGAGATGGAAGTTTTAAATTCCTCCTTCAGTTCCTTCAAACCATCTTTAAAGCTACTCTCTTGCTTTGTAACCAAATCCCCCTACCACCTTTCCCCCCTTTCCCAGCTTTATCTCACCACCTCTTGATGCTGCAGATAAGCCGAAGATCAGAGAGATTTAATGGTAGGAGAAAAGGTTAGGAGGTTTAGTGATTTTTCTCTGAATTCAGCCAGCAAGACCAAGAGACAAAGGTAAAAGCTGCCGGAGCCAGCATAGACCCAAGCCAGACTGGCCCTCTGCAAGCACTCTGGCTATCTCATGTTTTGAGAACATTTCTCAAAACAATTTTTTTTTTCTCTGTCTCAGTGAAACTTGGTGAAGTGACACTGTGTTGTTTAACTCTCTGTCAGCCAATAGTCTAATTTCTTACTCAAATTCTCCAATTAGCTCAAACCAACACAGACAGTGTCCAACAATTCACCTCCTGATCCTGCCCTTTTCACAGCCATTTCTCAAGGAATGTTGAAAGCTAGGAATTCTGGAAGCTGAGAAACATCTCAACTTCATGCACAAATGATCATTTCCCCCACCCCCTTTCAAGAAGGTTTTGGTAGTTCTATGATGGAGAATGCTCTACAAGGACTTAGCTGAGAGGTCTGGCTTGTACCCCACTGTGTGATGGCGATGCTGCAGCTGGATACAGTGAGGGATATGGCTTATACTCCACCATGGGGCTGGCTGTGCTCATTGTCTTGCATAAATTATTTTTAAGGTCCTTTCCAACCCAAACAGTTCTATGAAATCACCACTGTGGGAGTCTCAGCTCTAAGATTATCTTAGTGCCTCTTTTCTGTGTCTTCCACAGCTCTCCAGGGCAGAGGCTTTCTCATTGTGGTGTATTTGAAAGGTGACTCTTTGATTTTAGTTGTTTCTCATCCTGTAACCAAATCAGCAGTTTCAGGTGGGGAAATAGGAGCTACACCTGGTTTGAGAGCTGGAGAAAACTCTCAAGCTGACTCCACTGTAGAAGGGTGTGTCCTTGCTATTTGTGGCTAGTGGAGCAGAGGAAGTCTCCACAGGGAGCTCAAAATCTGCAGAATTTCCTCAAGCTGCCCCCATGGGTGAGGTCTTGCCCTCAAGACAAGTGTGGGGTGTGCTGCAGGATGCAGAGACCTCCCCCACTAGTTGCCATCAGGCAAGAATTTAGCATTGGATCCACACTTTTACGTGGTCTGAGGGATCCACTGCACTTCTGCTTCAGGAAAAAAGAATGGCAAGAAGGGCTGAAATTGGAGATAGTGCAATACAGCCTTGCTGCAGCTGTAGCAATTACCTTTGCTGTCAGCAAAACAGTAGGTCTTACATTTTGAACAGAAGGAACTAAATGCATCCCTGGAGTAACTCCAGCAATTTCTGTAGATTATGAGAGAAACATTTTGGCCCTCCATCTGGTTTATGTACAGAACCAAATATTTTCTCTAATGCTGAAATTATTTCTCAAACAGAGAAGTTCAAGAGGTAAAAGATTTACATTACTGACAAGGAAATTGGCCTCTCTTCCTGGTGCATGTTAAGAAAAACAACATTTTTCAGAAGGATGCCTTTTGGTGATGACCATTTCCAAATTTCACTTTCAAGTGCTCTAGAGGATTGACCTGAGTGAGAACTACTTCTTGGTATCATTTTTCAAAGGGCTGCTGTGAGACCAAATGATTGACTTCCTTCAAAAATTCTGTGGCCTCCTGAGATGATGTGGTGGTGAAACATACCCTTGACCAGTCCACTGGCCGGATGACTGCCACATGGAAAGTTGTCTGAAGAAGTTATCTTAGACTTTGACCCTGAATGTCTATAGCTAGTTGCATTCACTTAGATTGAAGACACCCCAGGAGCTAAGCCATGAGTGATGTATTAGCAGTGTAACACGTAGTTCAGCGGGCTTCTTATATGCTTCTTGCAGGATGATAATTCTGCCTACATTTGTTTCAAATGGAGTTTGCACAGGGATTGATTCCCATATCTGGGAGAAAGATGGGAGGCTTGACATCATGCTCCCCAGCATGGCATGGGGGCAACAATAGCAGATCCCATGCCTGGTGCTCTAGTCCTGCTTCTATCCACAAAGGTAATGTTCTTGTGGTAACTGCAAGAGATGCATTGCAGTTGCAAAAGAGAGGCTGGAGAAAGAGGCTGAAGGTGCTTAGCCAGAAGTTGCTAATTTGTATTTCCAGAGAGGCCACTTCTGTTCAGCTTCTTTAAATCTGTCTTTACCCATCTGCTATGTAAGGCTCATTTGCCCAGTGTGGTGTCAAGATACTTCACTGATGTATATGAATTCTTTGATGCATGGCAGCTTTACATGAAAATTTTTTAAAATCAGAACTTGTTTCTATGTATATCACTTTTACTTGAATATCAGCAACAGCTAGTTGGTGTTACTGAATGAATTCAGAAAAAATATAATAATTATTTATTCAATGGTCCCATGCATGGTACCTCCCCAGCTCAGAACTGTTTTCCTGGTCTTGTTTTTTTGCCAAAAGTTGTTTGTTTTTCTCATGACCTGCTTTTTCCTTCTTAGAATAACACACAGATCACAGGATCACAGAATCAAGATCACATGATGTTAAGGGTTGGAAAGGACCTAATTTGATCATTGAGTCCAACCCCCCTGCCAGAACAGGACCATACAATCTAGCTCAGGCCACAGAGGAATGCATCCAGATGGGCCTTGAAAGTCTCCAGAGAAGACTCCACAATCTCTCTGGGGAGTCTGTTGCAATGCTCTGAGACCCTTACAGTAAAGAAGTTCCCCATTACTCCTCTCCTATGACTCCCTTTTTTTGAGGACAATGAACTGTTTTATTTGCAATTTGTATTTGGGAAAAAAAGCAAAAACAAACAAAAGGTGAAACCACTGTTTTGAAGTTCCCTTCCCAAGGATAGAGTCTCAAAAAGTGAGAAAGCTGATTATTAACTTCAAGAGCTCTTAAAGAAGGTTTGCTCAGAGGAGGAACACATATAGCGGCAAGTGCTCAGTTGCAAGCTTCTCCTCCAGAGTCCCTGGCACTGGAATGGCTCCTATAACTTCTGCATCAAACCACAGACACACAAGAGGCTGCAGCTAAATGACTGCCAAAATCAAATCACCTTTCCTCATCCATCAGATTGACTCAGTCAGTCTCTCAGTTTGAGAGATATAGACATGGCATGCAAAGCTTAGTTGATAGGCATTGCCATCAATGTGTTTTAATTAAGCAAAGAAAGGGAGGCGGGAATGGACTAGACCAGTGACAGTGAAAGGAAACAGCACCAGAGTGCCTGGATTTTTCACTTTCTTATCTATTTTCTTCATCAACAAGGAGGGGATTTTTGCTGCTTGCCCAGCTAGTGAGTATTGCCAAGGAGTGTGATGGGGTTTTCCTTTCAGACTGAATTTAAACTATTGACTAAATCCACCTATTATTGCACAGACTCATTTCAGCCTTGTATTTCTCTAATATTTTTTTTCTTAAATATCTCATGTTTGATAGATTTTTTTTTTCCTAATTTCCAGCTTTCTCAGAGCCTCCATTAATGCTCATGGTTTCTTCATGATTCTCCATCTGCAGAAATATATTACCAGCCACTAAGGACTTAGATATTGTTATGGAAATGGTGTGTGATGGTTTTGGCTTTCTGATGTCCCCATTGGCTTGATTATGCATGAATCCTCTACAAATGTGCCACAGACACAGCGGCCAACCTCATAATCTCCTTATTAAAAGCCCCTTCCCCTGGGAACTGCTGGCAGGCTGCAGCTCCCACACCATCATGGCTGGAGGGAGTAGGTGTGGGAGATGCCTGTATGTCTGCATGTGGCTTCTTTTCAACATCATTTCAACAACAGTTTTCAAAAGATATGTAATAACTGTAGTATGAGTATGTAGGCAGACTATGAAAACATATCTTATGTGGACAATGAGATGGAAGAGAAACATACAATGAGTCCCCATTGCAGTGAATCTAAAAAATCTATACCTATACAGATTTCTGTAATATATACCTATACAGAAACTCTATATCTGCTTTCCTACAGTAGGCGCTGATTTGAATTTTCTGGTTTGGGAGCCTTCAAAAAAAATGTCTTTCAGAATTTCTGAGGTACCTATGAAAACTCTACTGCTACTTCTGCTGCTGGTGGGGACAATCTTATAAAAAACAACAGAGCTGTGCTACAGCTGCAGCTTTATTAGTTTTAATGCTGCAAAGATACAAGCTTGTATCAAAGATACAAGATACTGCTTTTCCTTAGCTGAGGGCCTCATTTTCCTCTTCCATTCTGCTGTTTTCTATAAGAAGTTCCAAGCTCTCTGTAAATCACAGTGCTTAGGTTAGAGTGCACACACTGATCTCCTTCCCTGTAATTTATAAACTATTGCGAGATTTTCTACAGAGATAGTAACTCATAAATAAAATCTCACTAGGAGTATGTTTTGATAGGGGGGTTGCTCTTGTTGTATAAAGCATGCACTTCTACTTGGCCCAGTGCAGGGAACATTGGACATTGCTCACTCATTTGAGTTTTAAATCTGGGCCAGCGAGGAGGGAATTCCTGCAGCAAACCTCCTAGAAGACACTTAAGGTAGAGGGGTAAGTTTAGAGATGCAGGGATTCAGCTCATACAGGATTCATGATGGGAAGAAGGCACCAGACTAGCAATGTTTGGTTCCTATCTTCTAAAGCTAAATTCCTAAAAATGGCAAATCCCATCTCAGCTGCTGCTGCTGTGTCATTCTGTTGTTGCCCGCATTCTCCACCACTTCTTGCTGCCAGTGATCACACAAATACAATGACCACCTTTGCATTGAAGCAAGTGCCCTTTATTCCATGCGAGTGCAAGTGTAAGACTCATGTGAGACAAGTGTCGGCAGCACAAGTGAAACAAGTGTCAGTGTCTCGCCCCTATCACTTCACAGTGACTCCTTTTATCCCATCCTTCAGGACAAGGGGCAATGGGTGGAAGCTGAAGCATAGGAAGTTTCATTTAAATATGAGGAGGAATTTTTTCACTGTGAGGGTGACAGAACACTGGGACAGGCTGTCCAGGGGAGTTGTGGAGTCTCCCTCTGGAGATATTCAAAACCCACATGGATGAGTTCCTGAGTCTAGGTGATCCTGCTCTGGCAGGGGGGGTTGGACTGGATGATCTTTCAAGGTCCCTTCCAGCTCCTGACATTCTATGATTCTATGATACAAACAATGCATTAACATGACCCAGACCATGTACAGCCCAGCCGTTAACTTACTTCAGGTCTTGGTTTTTCCCTGGGCCAGATGTCCCCCTCTCTCTCCTCTCCCATGGGAGGCATCCTGAAGCTGTGAAAATGAAGGTTGAATGATCTGTACACAGCTCATTATTTTTCTCTCTTATATTTCTTCTTGGATTTCCAGAAGCTGCCTTGCTATGCAATCAACAGAAAGGATGACTGACACCATAGTAAGGCTGTGGATTAGAAAGCACCCTAGGTGACTGAGTCAAATTCATCATTCCCCAAATTCAAGCTAAACAAGTACAATTAATCAGAAGGAACTCAGCTGCAAATGACTTTGGTCTTTATAGGATGCACAAAATGTAAATCTTATTTCAGAAATGGCAATGGCTGCCCTATTAAATATTATGTCATAGAATCATAGAGTTGTTTTGGCTGGAAAGGACCTCTAAGATCATTGAGGCCAACCATTATTTACACTATCTGGTGTTAATCCATGTCCCTTACCACCATATCTATGCATCTTTAAAACACCTCTAGGTGATGCAACCACCTCCCTAGGGAGCCTATTCCAATGTTTGATTTTTCTTCTAATATTTAATCTGAAAGTCACATAGAGTACCTTAAGGCCATTTCCTCCTGTCCTGTCACTTGTTATTAGGGAAACCAGACCAATACCCACCTCACCACAACCTTCTTCAGGTAGCTGGAGAGAGTTCTCCCCTCAGTCTACTTTCCTCCAGACTAACCAACTCCAGTTCTGTCAGCCACTCCTCATAAGTTACCATCTCTGGATCAGCTTTCCCGTGGGATTGCATCCTTCCCAAAGCCTTGTTTTTTCAAGAGAATAGGAAAGAAGGTGAGTAAGAAGGGAAGAAGCTTTAAAGGCCACTGTCATTTTAACATTGTGCTATGTTGTTCCTTTGGAAGTTTAAAAGCTTCTGGGTTATTTGAAAAGGGATGAGTAAGAACTGCAAAAAGTGAGATGTTATAAAGAAATTTAAGAATAATACACACATCATATGTGCACTTAGTCCTGTGGTTAAATTTGGGCTCACTCACTATGGACTGTGCAGAAGTCCATATACTTCTGCATGGCCACAGCTAAAGACAAAACACTTTAGAAGGAGAACAAGACAGAGATGGGATTACTTTTTTTTTCCTATGAGCAGAATCTGGCAGAAGAAAGGAGATGAGAAAAACAAGAAAGAAACATTTACACAATGAGAGAGCAGAAGGAAGATGGAGACAGACATTTCTTTGAGGTAGCTAGTGATGCACAAAAGGCAATGTGCACAAGCTCCAATGAAGGAAATACTTGTTTCCAGAATGCTAGAAATCTTTTAGTCAGGATGTTCAAATAACTTACAACAGCAACCCAGACAGGCTGTGAAATATTTCATTTCCTGGACATTCAAAACCCATCTGGACGTGTTACGAGCCACCTGGACCCCACCCTGAGTGAACAGGCTTGACCAAATTATAATCATAACATAAAATTCATCCACTACAGAGAATTTAATTGGATTGTCCTACCAATTATTGCTCCAGTTCAGGAAACATGAATACATTTTTTAGTATTCATGAATGGGTACCTAGAAGACAGACTGTAGATATATAAGCAAATCAAACGCAGGGATGTTCTGAAACTCTCTTTCCTTGTCTCCCTACAAGATATTGTAGTATTTACAGTTTTGCAACATAACCACCAGCAACCAGCAGAAGACATAAGCAACAGTGTTCATACAGCTGTGGCTCCTCCCACTTAGGACAATGCAAAGTAGAACCTAGAAAACAATCTCCAAAGGTCTGAATATAAACCACCCTGCCACTAATGACAATAC
Organism: Psilopogon haemacephalus; assembly: GCA_013396835.1. Classification (NCBI taxonomy): domain Eukaryota; kingdom Metazoa; phylum Chordata; class Aves; order Piciformes; family Megalaimidae; genus Psilopogon; species Psilopogon haemacephalus. Next base: position 7,089 of record VWZI01000088.1, read on the forward strand.
ATTTTCTTTTATTTACCAGACATACCGAATTTAAGTGCAAAGGTCTGACAGAAAGTTCTTTGGTGTGTGGCTTCTGTGGTTGGCATGACATAGACTCACTGCATAGACATTCGGGGTTTGGTACTTCAATCCAAACTCCCACTGCAATCAACAGGCATTTTGCTCTAAAAAGGACTGGAAGGTCTGTGTCACAACCTGAAGAGTAGAAATTATATGCATCATATGTTCAAGCAGCATTCCCCTCAAGACCAGTGAGATTGCAGGGGTTGGGATTCTGCGTGTGAGTAAATGTCTTATGAGGAGTACCTGAGCACTGGGGTTGTTTAGCCTCTATAACGACCTGAAAGGAATTTTGCAGCAAGGTGGCTATTGGTCTCTCCAGCAAGTAACAAGTATTAGGACAAGAGGAAAGCGCCTCAAGCTGTGCCAGGTGAAACTTAGATTGGATGTTACGCAAAATTTCTTCACTGTAAGAGTTGTTAAGCACCATGATAGGCTGCCCAGGGAAGTTGTTGAGTCACCATGCCTGGAGGTATTTAAGAGCCCTGTAGGTTAGGCAGTAGGGACATGGTTTTAGGGGTAGACTTGGCAGTGCTTGGTTTACAACTACACTCAATGATCTTAAGAGTCTTTTCCAACCTAAATTTGTGTTTCATAGAAATTGCAGGACTTAGTTTCCATGTATTCCTGAAGGAATTCCCACTGAGTTTAATAAGAATAGGAATACCTCTCTACTTCCATATTAATCCTTGCCTAAGAAGAAAGAATCAAACAAAACCAAACAAAAAAACCCTCACAAAGTCCAAAGAAAAACCCAACAAAACAAACACACAAATACCACCACACCCCAAATATCCAAACTATAGAGAAGCTCTTTAAACTCATTCTTCAGGTATCTTTCTCATCTGCTCACCACCACAGGTGTGCAAGGGAGGGTTAAAATTATTAAAACAGTGGCACTGGTAGTTGCGATGATGGAGATCTCCTGGAGCATAGATTGAAGGAATTTACAATCAAAAGCAGACAGGCAAAGATTAAATTGTCTGCAAATACACAAAGGTAAAACAGAGCACCTAGCTATAAGACTAATGACTCAAAGGCTTGCTTCAAAACTTCATTTTGCAGAAAGGTTAATTTCTGCTGGATGTTTTCAGGGAGGTATCTTTCCTAGAGCAAGGCATAGCAGGAAGATGTAGCATGTGTGTCTACAAAACTCTCCTAACAGTGATTACAAAACATTACCAACTTGACTGCAGCTGTACATAAGTGCTCCAACTTTATGCAGACTGGCATGAGTCAAGTGCAGTTTATTTGGTGAACTTTATTGTGCAGATGCAATGGGCCGAGCAATGCAGACTAGGCAGTCACTAGGTGTCACTCCTCTAGGACATAAATCTCAGAGCTAGGAAGAAAGACTGGCTTTATGTCAAAGGAAATTTTTAAAATGACAGGAAGGGAAGTGTCTCTGTACAAAGTGTGACAAGACTGCTCTGTTAGTAGAAGGAAAAGTTCTGAAGCATAACTGGAAATAGCATTTCCAAATTAAAGCAGCCTATTTCTAATGAGCATTTTATTGTCATGGCTAAAAGATAGTGTGGATTTAGTACCCGTCACAAGCTTAAATCAATGCCCAAAACACAGGACTTTGGTCACTGGTGCTCTCTTGTCTGGGTAGCATACATGAACACAGGCAACTCCTAGGCTAAATAATGTCCATAACTTTCATTAGAGGATCTAGGGCCATGCTCTTTTTCTTCTTGTAATAATTAACATTAAAGTGTGTTTTACTGCCTGGCCTGCCAATGCTTTACAATTTTGGGGGGGGAAAAAAAAAGGGGAAAAAAAAAAAAAGCCTATTAAGTATCTTAAGTATAGTCCCACAACAACTTTCTACTTTATTAAGACATTATACGGCAGAGCTCCAATTGACGATAAAGCCAGACTGAAGGGCATCCATGGTCTGGAATTCAAGTGACTATTCTGTGTTTAACAGCCAGAATGAAGCCAGAAGGCCCTAGATGACCTTTTCCTTTTATTTTCTTTTCTTTTTTTTTTTTTTTTTTTTTTTTGAAACCCCCTAACACCAGGGATTTTGNNNTTTTTTTTCTGGAAATCCCCTAAAGGCAGCGATATGGTGTAGCAGAATTCTGTCTGGTTTTGCTTGACCCTGCACCTGCACAAGTATCAAGGCATAAGAAAAAGGCCTGTGGGCAATGTGCTTTTATACCCCGACCAGGCAGCCCCTGCTGAAGCCTTTTCTAGCTGCTATGCCATATGTTGATAGAATTCAATTAAAGTTTTTCAATCTTTTTTTCTGAACAAAACTGGATACGTGGAGGAAATAATTTGATAAATGTCTCTGGTTAGCCTTTCTGGAGGCAAAAGCTGTCCTGTGAATTTTAGAGTTATTTCTCCACCAGATATTTTTTAATGGCAATTTTGCTCGCTCTCTCAGTAGAATTCTGAGGCACACATTTTGCCCAGGAAGCTTGCTGAGCTCACAGCTGGGTGTCATCTGACTACAGAGTGCCCATCAAAGGGTACCTGACAGCACACTTGCTCTCCCACTGAGGAGCTTCACCTCCAGTCACAGCATCACAGGCCCACAGGAGGTTAAGGCTTGGAAGGGACATCCATAGATCATCAAGTCCAACACCCCTGCAAGACCATAGAATCTAATGCAGGTCACACAGGAACAAATCCAGACAGGGATGGAAAGTCTCCAGAGAAGACAACTCCACTACCTCTCTGGTCAGCCTATTCCAGTGTTCTGTCACATTTACAGTAAAGATCTTCCTCACATTGAGGAGGAACCTCCTGTTCTGTAGTTTCCATGCATTGCTTCATGCCCTATCCCAGGGCACAAGTGACCAGAGGCTGTCCCTGACCCTTCCTTCCTGACCCAAAGCTCTCAGATATTTAAAGACCTTGATCAGATCCTCTTTCAGCCTCCTCCTTTCAGCTGGTTCTCTGAGCAGCCACAGATCTGGTTAGGAGAGCTAAAGCACAGTTTGAATTGAATTTAGCCAGGGAGGTGAAAGGGAACACCAAGAATTTCTACAGGTATATTAATGGTAAAATGAAGACGAGGGAAGGTGTGGGCCCCCTCAGAAAGGAAACAGGTGAAATGGTCACAAGTGACATAGAAAAGGCTGAGGTTCTCAGCCACCTCTTTGCCTCAGTCCTCACTGCAAAGGCCTCCAGCCACACTCCTGGAGTCATGGAAGAGAATGACAGGGACTGGAAGGAAGAGCTGCCCATCATAAGTGAAGATCGGGTTCGTGATCACCTGAAGAACCTGAAAGTGTTCAAGTCCATGGGACCCGACAGGATACACCCAATGGATACTGAGAGAACTGGCAGATGAGGTTGCTAAACCCCTCTCTATTATATTCCAAAAGTCCTGGCAGTCTGGTGAAGTCCCCACTGACTGGAAAAGGGGAAACATCACTCCCATTTTCAAAAAGGGTGGGAAGGAGGAGCCAGGGAACTCCAGGCCAGTCAGTCTCACCTCTGTGCCTGGTAAGATCATGGAGCAGATCCTCCTGGAGGCACTACTGAGACAGGAGAATAGTGAAGAGGTGATTGGNTCCATGTGCCAGTGGAGACCAATGACAAGCAGAGTCCCTCAGGAATCAGTCCTGGGACCAGTCTTGTTCAACATCTTTGTGGACAACATGGACAGAGGCATTCAGTGCACCCTCAGCAAATTTGCTGATTACACCAAGCTGTGTGGGGCAGCAGACATGCTGGAGGGCAGGGATGCCATCCAGAGGGACCTGAACATGCTGGAGAGGTGAGCACAAGCCAGCCTCATGAGGTTCAAAAAGGCCAAGTGCAAGGTCCTGCATCTGGGTTGAGGCAATCCCAAGCACAAATACAGGCTGGGCAGTGACTGGCTGGAGAGCAAACCTGAGGAGAGGGACTTGCGGGTGCTGGTGGATCAGAAGCTCAACATGAGCCAGCAGTGTGCACTTGCAGCCCAGAGAGCCAACCAGATCCTGGGCTGCATCAGGAAAAGTGTGGCCAGCAGTTTGAGGGAGGTGATTCTCCCCCTCTACTCCACTCTGGTGAGACCCCACCTGAAGTACTGCATCCAGTTATGGAGCCCTTATTACAAGTATTACAAGAGGGATGTGGACATGCTGAAGTGTGTCCAGAGAAGGGCCACGAGGATGATCAGAAGTCTGGAGCATCTCTCCTAGGAAGACAGATTGAAAGAGTTGTGACTGTTCAGTCTGGAGAAGAGGAGGCTCTGAAGTGACATTGTTGTGGCCTTCCAGTTTCTGAAGGGGGCCTACAAAAAAACCTGGGGAGAGACATTTTAGGATGTCAGGTAGTGATAGGGCTAGGGGCAATGGAGCAAAACTGGAGGTGAGGAGATTCAGATTGGATGTTAGGAAGACGTTCTTCAGCATGAGGGTGCTGAGGCCCTGAACTGGTTGCTCAGGGGGGTGGTTGAGGCTCCAGCCCTGAAGGTGTTTAAGGCCAGACTGGATGAGGCTCTGACCAGCCTGATCTAGGGTGGAGTGTCCCTGCCCATGGCAGGTGGTTGTAACTCGATGATCCTTGTGGTCCCTTCCAAACTTGACTGATTCTATGATTCTACAATTATTGTAGATAGTTGTAAATATCTGTATATATATTGTGCATATATGCTTATAAATGGTGCCACACTATAAGTATATAGCTTCATTCACTAACTTCCAGCTGGATGAGTTAGTCTGCTGTATTCCAGGTTGTGGGTTACTCCCAAACTACCACATTTGCCCATGGACATCTTCCCTCCATGATTCCCCCCATGGCAGCTTGCAGCCCGTTCATAAGTTAGTTCACATCTTGGTGTTCTTTGAGTGAGTGCAGCAGCTAAAGCACTGGTCGAGTAGACTTTATGTGCAATCCTTCCTTGCAGAAGGCTTCTGCTCTCAGTGGCCATTCTTTCTGGAAATTGAGCCCAGACTCCAGAGAGCACCATTGTGCTTTTAGTCTCTTCCTTTTCCTTGGTGCTCAGGTGGACTTGTAATCAAAGGAAATGCCAGCTGCAGAAGTTTCTAAAACTCTTCTGTTTTCTTGCCATATCTCCAAGATGCCAATGAGACTGCAGCCCTGCACCTGAACACAGACTTCTTGAGCTCTCCTAATTGCTCCTCATGCTGTGTATGTTTGCCTACACGTGATTCAGAGAGGCACCTTGTCCTGTTCCCTCGTGAGGCAAGATGTGAGAGCTTCCCCATGCTGCCGTTCTGTAGGGACTCCCTTTTCCTTTGAGGTGTTGACTTGACTTTTCCTGTCAAGTCAACACCTTCTCCACTGATTATGTTAGTGAAGAGCTATAGCAGGACTGCATAGACACACAAACCAGGTTTCTAAAGAGAAGTGAAGTCTCCAAATTAGGAGACCAACATGTCATAGACCCACATGGCATTTTGAAGCCCCTAGATAAAGAAGATTAATTGATGTCAAATGTCAGTGACTTAATTTTGATGGAAATTCAGCCAGAAGGGTGATGTTTCCTTGACACCAGCAGTAGCAGCCCAGGAGACAGTTTGCACCACTTTTGAACAACCAAGACCCAGCAAGCTGTTTTATTTTTTCTGGCATGTGGGTTTGGTAGTCTTCACTGCTTTCTGCTGCACCTGAAGAAGGCACAATCTCTGTGTTTTCTAGCTCAACAAAACACAGTTCTGAAGTATAAGAGGTACCAACTTGTGATAATGTGCCTTTAGGCCCAAAGAGGCTGATACTAGCTGCAAACTTTGAGAGCACTGTGAAACTGTATGGTTTTTAGTCTTTTTTTGTTGGCTAACAGCTATGTATTTGGGTTACTGTTCTTTATCTATAACTTTCATTATCTTTACATCAAAAGACCTGTTTCAAGGCACTGGAAAAAAAAACCCCTCCCCTTCCATGAAGCAGAAACACTCTAACACTGAAACCTGCAAACTAGAAATCCATTTGCTGTTGTTCTTTAAGGTCTTCTGGAGCACCCCCCGCCAACTCACCCCCCACACACACCCCTTACCACAGGGCTTGCTTTCTAGATGAAAAAGAATTCCAAATCCAACTAGGAAACGCTCACACTGGTCAGAATAAAGGAAGGGTCAAATGCAGCAGTATATTGAGGCACATAATAGAAAAGCAACTTGTGATGCAGCTTTTGACTCTCAGCCTGTAACTCTGCCCTTTGGACATCTCTTTCTGCCATCCATGGCATGCACAGCAATGAGGTGCAATTCCAGGAGGATGCAGCTGCATCCATGTGAAGGAAAACAGAGAGAAGCTTGTTGAGCACCCTCCTGTGTGTGACTGTAGCAGCATGCTGGAACACCTTTTGGGAAGGTGCAACACTGCAATCAATATATCCAGCACTTGTGAAAACCATGCCATTCAGGGCTTTGTCACTCAAAGCTCACAGGCCTCATTTTCTATAAAATGGTTGCCTCGTGGGTAGGATTGAACCCAACAGTGTTTTGTGGCCTTTGGTGGGGTCAAATCATTGTATAGCAAAAATGAATAAATCTCTTCAAGAAAATATTCTCCATTTTTATCGCTTCCTTTTAATTTTTACCACTGGTTAACTCCATCTTCAAATACCAAGATGGCAAATTAACCAAATTATTAAATCGAAGACCACTGCATCGCAGACAAATTGTGCTCTGTGAAACTTCTCCAGTCTGCAAATCACAGCCTTCCCCCTAGCCATTGATGTCTGCTAATGCAAAGCTGCTTAGTCTGATTAAATGTGACTTTGAGCAGTGAATGGTTTTGTGCTTGTCTTTATGCATAAAGGTAAATGTCAGCAAAATGAATGGACCTTTAGGTGTTAACTTATGTATTTGGCGAAACCCCTATACTCTGCCTACCAAGTGTATTGTAAGTGCTTGACTAGATTTATCAGCTGCTTTGTAAGGAGCAGCAAGAAATCCAGATTAAAGGTTGCTAAGTTACAAACCAGATAAGACACAGGCGTATTTCCAAATTTATACAAACACCATGCCTAAATGCAAGAGAAGCATAAGATGCAGCCTGAGCTCAAGAATAGGTTAGCATGCAATATGGATTTCTCTCTATAATTCTTTGTATGGCTTTACTTCCAGTGCTATTTCAAAGGGACATTACATCATTCAGAACCTATTATGACATGCCAAGTATGAGAGAAATAATGCCTAATACCCGGCATGGGGGCTTTTTAATGGTAATACAAATATTATGCAACATTTCCCTCCCCAAGTCAAGCTGTGTTTGCCTTGAACACAATCCTCCTATAAATACAAACATGTACATCCTGGATGCACAGCCCCTCATTACAACAGGGACAAAGTAGAACTGTCTCCACACACAGATAGCATAAGACATTAATCCCACGATTGAAGAAATGGGATTTTGAACTGTGCAAATTCCAGTTCAAAGCAGAGATCCTTCTCAGTATAGATGTCTTTGTTATCCGCCCATGTTTAGCAAGTAAATGGTTTATTAAAAATGGCAAAGCTGTGAATGGCTTTACATACATATTAGTGGCTTTGGAGCAGTCCAGCAGCACAGCTTACAGAGCTGGAGAAGCTGTTAGCAGCTGCTTGTGCACACTGAATGGGGAAGCAGTGCACAGGAAGATGGACTGTCACTCTAGGCAAGAATTTTTCAGCCTACTGAAGTTTCTAGGCTTTATTTGGTCTCATACTATTAGTGGGCATCACAAGAGATGGGTGTGCTCTTAGACCTGCTGTATGAGGTAAGACTGAGAGAGCTGGGTTTGTGCAGTCTTGAGCAGAGAAGATTTTAGCGAGTGCCATGTACAGCACAGAAAGGATGGCCAGAACAAGGAGGGAGGTTCCCTTTGTACAAAGAGTCCCATGGTAAAGACAAGGGCACAAGTTGGTACTGGGGAGGTTTGGACTGGATGCCAGGAAAAAAAAAAAATCACCATTTGAGCTATGAGACACTGGAATAAACTCCGAAGGGAGGAGGTGAATTCTACTACAGTAGACAGTTTCAAGGCCCAACTTGACAGGGTGCTGGGCCAGCTCATTTCAACTACTTCCTTACCCTGAAAGGTTGGACTGGATGATCCTTGAGGTCCCTTCCAACCTGCTATCTGTGAATCTCTGTGTCTTATAGTGAAGGAAATCACAGAATCACAGAATTAATGAGGTTGGAAAAGACCTTTGAGATCACTGACGCCAACCTATCACCTAACATGTTCCAATTAACAAAACCATGGCACTAAGTGCCACATGCAATTTCTTTTTAAACACCTCCAGGGATGGTGACTCCACCACCTCCATGAGCAGCCCATTCCAATACCAATCACTCTTTCTGTGAAGAACTTCTTCCTAACATACAGCCTAAACCTGCCCTAGCAGAGCTTGAGATTTTGTCCTCTTGTTCTGTTTCTGGGTGCCTAGCAGAAAAGACAAAGCCCCTGTACTGAACACTTCACCCTCAGCTCAAGATGGACAGAGATCTCCTGGAGAGAGTCCAAGGAAATGGTACAAGGATGCTGAAGGGACTACTGAACTGCTTACAGAGGAAAGGCTGAGAGCCCTGGGTCTGGTTAGGCTGGAGAGAATTGAACCATAGAATCAGTCAAGTTGCAAGAGACCACAAGGATCATCAAATTCCAACCCCCTGCCATACGCAGAGACACCCCACCCTAGATCAGGCTGGCCAGCCTGACATTAAACACCTCTAGGTATGGGGCCTCAGCCACTTCCCCGGGCAACCCATTGTAGGCTCTCACCACTCTCGTGGTGAAGAACTTCCTCCTCACATCCAATCTGAATCTCCTCACCTCCAGCTTTGCTCCATTGCCCCTAGCCCTATCACTACCTGACATCCTAAAATGTCTCTCCCCAGCTTTTTTTGTAGGCCCCCTTCAGAAACTGGAAGGCCACAACAATGTCACTTCAGAGCCTCCTCTTCTCCAGACTGAACAGTCACAACTCTTTCAATCTGTCTTCCTAGGAGAGATGCTCCAGACTTCTGATCATCCTCGTGGCCCTTCTCTGGACACACTTCAGCATGTCCACATCCCTCTTGTAATACTTGTAATAAGGGCTCCATAACTGGATGCAGTACTTCAGGTGGGGTCTCACCAGAGTGGAGTAGAGGGGGAGAATCACCTCCCTCAAACTGCTGGCCACACTTTTCCTGATGCAGCCCAGGATCTGGTTGGCTCTCTGGGCTGCAAGTGCACACTGCTGGCTCATGTTGAGCTTCT
>VWZI01000088.1:16649-33657 GCA_013396835.1 Psilopogon haemacephalus
TTTCCCCTTTTCCAGTCAGTGGGGACTTCACCAGACTGCCAGGACTTTTGGAATATAATAGCGAGGGGTTTAGCAACCTCTTCTGCCAGGTTTCTCAGTACCCATGGGTGTATCCCATCGGGTCCCATGGACTTGAACACTTTCAGGTTCTTCAGGTGATCACGAACCCGATCTTCACTTATGATGGGCAGCTCTTCCTTCCAGTCCCTGTCATTCTCTTCCATGGCTCCAGGAGTGTGGCTGGAGGCCTTTGCAGTGAGGACTGAGGCAAAGAGGTGGCTGAGAACCTCAGCCTTTTCTATGTCACTTGTGACCATTTCACCTGTTTGCTTTCTGTGGGGACCCACACCTTCCCTAGTCTTCTTTTTTACCATTAACATACCTGTAGAAATTCTTGGTGTTCCCTTTCACCTCCCTGGATAAATTCAATTCAGTTCATCCTAACCAGATCTCTGGCTGCTTGGGCAGCTTCCTTATATAACCCCCATTCTAGTTGTCCTTTATTCCACTCCTTTTCGGCTGTCTTTTTGTGTGAGAGTGTGTCCAGGAGCTCCTTGATGAGCCAGGCAGGCCTCCTGGCATTCTTCCCTGCTTTCCTCTTTCTTACTATACGTTGCTCCTGGACACAGAGGAGGAGATCCTTGTCCTGGGCTTCTCTTCCCTCTAGGACTTCATCCTTTGATACTTTGGCCAGCAGATCCCTGAAGCCATCAAAGTCTGCATGCCTAAAATCTAGGGTCATAAACTTATTAAACATCTTCTTGGTTGCCCTGAGGATCTTAAATTCAGCTGTTTCATGGTCGCTCCAGCCAAGGTTGTCCCTGAGCCTCAAATTGGTCACCAGCCCTTCCCTGTTCATGAGGAAAAGGTCTAGCAGAGCACCTTTTTGTGTTGGTTCCTCTGCCATTTGGAGGAGGAAGTTGTCATCTATGCAATCCAGGAACATCCTGGATTGCTGATGCCTTTCTGTGTTGTCCCTTCAGCAGATGTCAAGGGGGTTGAAATCCTCCATGAGGACCAGGGCTTGTGACCTGGAAGCCACTTCTATTTGCCTCATCTGCTTGGTTTTGCTGGTCAGGTGGCCTGTAGCAGACCCCTACAGTAACTTCACCCTCCCCTGTGATAATATACAAGTTAAAATAATACAGAGATATAAAACCCCTCCCAAACAGCAGAACCATCCATAAGGGCTTTCAACCAATCCCCTACCTTATTTCCACCCCCTCCTTTATCTCAGAATCCCCCTTACATGAAGGGTGAGATGCAAAATGTCGGCAAGAGGTTAGAAGGGAAAAGATTAGATCAGGTTACGCAGATCCAGGCACAGGAGTTAATGCAGTAGCAGACAGAGATGCACTGACCCACTTTTGTTTATATTTCTTGTTTTTATGTCCCTCAGCAGAGCCAATGGGTAATACAGACATCACTATTATTTTCTTTTCACAACCAATGATCTAATTGTTCTCATTAAAACACTCCAATTAGTCTTAAATCAAGACAGCAAAACTTCCAGCTATCACAAAGACAAACTTCCCATCTGCCTCTGGGCTGCTGGCAAGTATCACCAAGAACCCTGACCAGATACCATTCTTGGGCAGCAGCACAAGCCACAGAGGAACTGGGCTTGGGGAGAGTGTTGGAGAATCCCCCTGCTGCTGCCAAGTGCTGCACAGGTTCCTGTGGCTTGCTGCTCCTACCCTGCTCTTTCTTCTCAAGACAAGCACTGATGTCTGCAGCCACATCTGTGGAAATGGTAAGAGCCAAGGCATGGGGAGACAATTTAGGAACACAGCTGGAATAAATGAGTCACATTCAGTCAGAATTTTTACAATCTTTTAGTGGAGTTTATTTCGGAACTGGAGCCAGGGTACATGCCTCTCTGGTTGGAAGATGGCACATAAAGAGGCACTTCCACCCATCATGAGGGGATAGGGAAAGGTGAGAGGGTAGCCCTTTTCCATCATAAAACTTCAAAGGCTTGTTTGAAGCACATGATTCATGTCAAAAGCAGACCGCAAGGGTCTGTTTACCCATGATAGTTAATTCTACGCTACTTCAGCTCTCTACTGAGAGTCCATATGAGCCAAAACCAGAGGGCATTTCCCAATCTGTTTTTTATCACTCTGTTTCTGTGAGTGCTGGAGAAAGAAGACATTTTAGGACTGTTACCCCTGAGTCTTGGGAGTATCCATTGCACTTGCTTGTGGACCTCATCATCCTACAATAGAAGGAAGTGATTTCCTTCTACTTGATTTTTTTTTTTCATGGCTGGAAGAATGTCCATTTGCACAGTTCCAGTGTTCCCAGTACAAAATAGAAAGCTTTATATGTGTGAAACATGCATATTTTGTTTGAGCAATAAGTTCTATCAAATTAACTTCCTCTTCAGAAGGGAAAAAGTGGTCTTTAGTGCACTGACATGATTGTCTCTGACAATGCTGCCAGTTCATGTAGGTGTAACACTGAGGAGACATGCTGAAATCATAAAACACAGACAAGCAACAGCCAAGAACCACATGAGAGCATGGCTCAGTGAGAGCTGCCAGTTGCATGTTTGACTTAGCAGATGTCTGTGGGGCTTCTGAGTGAGTTTTAACATCTCTGTTGGTTTGCTCAGACATATCATGTCTTTCTCTTGTGAAAGTTTAAGTACATATACTCTTCCTCCTTCCTATGGGCTTTCAAAATGTACCTGTTGTAAGTGAGATAAATAGACAGTGCCTCCTCATATTTGCAATAGACTTCAGCTTCCTGCATTTAATAAAGGAACTATGAAGCTTGGGACCTTGTGACTTGTAATAATAATCACAAAGAGTAATACCTCCTTTTACTCTTAGAAAGAACAAGTGCTTTATAAAGAAAATTAGTATAATTACTGCCATTTTATGGATGTACATAAGGTTATTAATCTCATAATCTCACTTATATCTGGCTAATGCAGACCACAGATCAGAGCCCAAATTACCTGGTGTCTAAAAGAAGATACTGTGAATACTCTGCATCCACTGGAAGAAGAAGTGGAAGGGCTGAAGCTGAATAGAGGCTGAGCTGAACTAGCTTGGCCTGCTCCCACAAAAACATATTACTTTTCTGCCTGTGCACCAGGACTAAGCAAGTGCAGAGGGACCATGGACCACATCACTGTAGACATCCATGCAGAAGTTTTGTAAAGCAATAGGCAAGCTTTAACATTGACACTAAAATCTCACCACTTGCCTATTTCACAGGAGGTCAGGGGTTGGAAAGGACCCAAAGAGATCATCGAGTCCAGCTCCCTGCCAGAGCAGTACCATACAACCTAGCTCAAGTCACAGAGGAATGCATCCAGATGGGTCTTGAAAGTCTCCAGAGAAGAGGAATCCACAACCTCTCTGGGGAGTCTGTACCAGTGCTCTGGGACCCTTACAGTCCAGAAATTCCCTCTTGTGTTGAGGTGGAACCTCCTGTGCTGCAGCTTACATCCATTGCTCCTTGTCCTATCACAGGGAGCAAGTGAGCAGAGCCTGTCCCCCTGCCTTCTGACACCCAGCCCTCAGATATTTGTAAACATTTATTAAATCCCCTCTCAGTCTTCTCTTCTCCAGACTAAAAAGCCCCAGTTCCCTTAGCCTCTCCTCATCAGGCAGTGCTCCACTCCCCTAATCATCCTCATAGACTTCCCTCAGACTTTCTCCAGCAGACCCCTGTGCCTCTGAAACTGGGATCCCAAAACTGAATGCAGTATTCAAGATGAGGTCTTACCAGGGCAGAGGGAAAGGAGAATCTCCCTTGATCTGGTGGACACACTCTTCTTAATACACCCCAGGATCCCACTGGCCTTCTTGACCACAAGGGCAAGAATAAATAAATAATTTTCTCTGGGTAGTTCCATAAGTATTGTTTATAAATGCACAGCAAAGGCTTGGATTCAATTAGAGAATTTACAGAGTTTTCCTAAGAAGCTTGAAGTATTTGCTCACAAACATTATATTTCTGCATTCCCAGTGCTAACTCTAGTTCCCAGACAGTAGTCAATCACTTGCAGGGAGTTCTATCAGTGTCTTGATAGTCATTAAGACTTCTGATCTTCCCAGGCTCTTAACAGTGGTGCTAGGTGAGAGGCAGAAAATCTCTGACATGATCCTGTTTCGATCTGTGTCCCTTTGAGGTCTCCTGGTCTCAGCAGAAGACTTGTAGATGTGCAATCTTGGCATGATGTCGCGCTGGCTAAGCAAGCCTATCGTGTGGAGGCATAACGCCTGTTCCATGGCAAACCTGAGCAAGGCAGTTTTCAGGTAGACAAATGCATAGTATCAGGGCTTCTTACTATGTAGCAGGCAGAATGTTGCAGAGCATGGCAGATACAATGGTAGAAAGAAATGAGGCAGAAGCTCTGTAAGGCAAAGCACCGGCAGAGGACGAATACAATGGTGGTGCACATTAAGGCAAAAGCACTGCCACAAGGAGAGAGCAAGTTATGTTTACCTGCTCATCTCTTTTCATCAATGCATCCTGAGACTAATGGTTCTTTGGCCACAGATTAGCCAATTAGAATGGTACTTTGCCAATCTTAACTATATTAGGTGAAGCCAGGGCTTACTTTTACATTTTTAGGGCAAAATACAAACAAGTGTATAAACAGAGTATTCTCACGTGTTTACAAGTTTGGAGGGGGCATGGAGGAGACTGGAAGGCACCAGGGCCATTTGTCCTCCTTTCCTGCAGTCACTTCCCCCATCAGCAGAAAGAGAGCAAGAAAACATGTTTGGGCAAACCAGGACATGTTTAGGCCTATTTTGGCCTTCCACAACAGACATAGCTCAGCTGGATGTGCTTGCAGTCACATACATAGACATACCTCCTAACTGGGCACATTCTTCTGCTCAGCACTATGTGGCTGCCATTGGACAGAAGCTGAGGACAAGTTTCCTGCATTGGGGTTTAAAGGCCATTTTTTCATTACACCACAGAGGGTAGCATTGACTAAACGTGCCATCACAAAATGCAAAATAAACCTTTATCTTTTTGAAACACTTAATGCCAATCACACTGTGAATATCTAGAGCATTTTAATTATATACACTTAAAGATTATTTTACTTTTAATTTCTGGAGCTTTAGTGAAATCTCCTTGTTCTCCAATTTCTTAATGGGTAGGTACAGAAAGAAAGAACATCCTGAAAATATAGACATGCTTGCAAAAATTGTTTTCCCCTCCCCTTTCCAGCTAGTTATGAACATGCTTAATAAAAAACTTATAAAACTGATTATTTTTCCAGCACAAACTAGCAGGGAAATTAACACACGATCTTCAAACATTTTATTTCCTATCAGGCCATTCCCAAAGACTAAAGAACAGTAGAATAATTGTTTTTGCCTATCTCTGCTTTCATAATTGTCACTATGAAGCATCCTTTCTTCTCAGATGTGACAGCAGTACCAAAAGAAACCAATATTCTGCTTCAGTGCTACAGCCTCCTAATGCTGCCACCCAAAGCAAAAAAATGAGGTGACATTAATCCTGCTAGCTTTCTTCTGAAAATTCCATTCCTGCAGCAGCTCACCTCAACGTAACATTTGTCAGGAGTGTAATTAGGGCTGAAACTGGTAACTTATTTTCTAGGCAGCTGCTTTTCATCCAGGCACCATGAGGCTGTGGGAGGGATGCATGGCTGGCACTCAATCTGTTCAGTCTCCTGAAAACATCTTATTCTCTTCGGGGCCCCTTTTGGACACTGAGACCCAGAGTCCACAGGTATTTGAGATCAGCAGGACTGCTGGGCAAGTCTGTGTTAGAAAAGTTGGCCTTCAGACAGTTCCAGTTTGTCAGTGCTGCAGGTCGCTGGCTATGTTTCTCCAGGCTCAGTCATTGTCATGGCTTGTGCTATGGCTAGGCTGATGGTGCTACAGCTGGAGCCAAGCCCTGCTTGGACATCCACAGCACCACCAGCTGCACTCAGGGACTGGCTCCAGCACCAGCCATCACCTGGCCCCATCTGCTTCTGTAGCAACACACCACTTACATCCAGTATCAAGCAAATAACCGGGCTCTTTAACTTCCAGCTTTTTGTGACACCCCAATGTTCTGCTCTGCTGCAGGGATGGCCTCTTGAGACCTGCTGGGAAGTGTCATAGAATGGATTGGATTGGGCAGGACCTTGAAGATCCTCTAGTCCCAACACCCAAGCCATGGGCAGGGACATGTTCCACTAGACCAGGCTGCTCAAATATCCATTCAACCTAGCCTTGGACAAGCCCAGAGATGAGGCATCCACAACATCCACTCACAGTGATGAACACACCTGAAACACAAACTCTCTATTTTCTCCCTTTTCCTTTGCTTTCCACACCGAATCATTTGAAGTGGCTCAGAGTTAACAAAGTGGGGATGAGGGAGAGGGGATGGGCTGAGTAAGGGTCTTATAAGATCCTCAGAGATTCTGATTTGATCTGAGAGACTAGGGAAAAGCTGGGAAACAGACGAATCACAGTTGCAGATTTATATTCTACGGGCAGCTGGATCTTTCCCATGCTGTCTGAAGTTACAGTAACTCTTGTAGAGGCAGCCTGACCCTGGCTTCACATTTCATTCTGCCAATAAACTCTGAATTAAAGAGGCTAAAGAATTTGCCGCTTTGGGAAGAAGTCAGCTTCAGCAACTTGTATGTCTTGAGGGGTCCTTTGACCTCAGGGTATTTAGGGTTTAGGTCCTTCAGGTCTTAGGGCTGTGAAAAAAGAGCAGAACAAAGGAGTGTGGGCCCAGGAGGTGCCAAGAGCCAAAGGTATACAAGTTATGACCAGAAAGAAGCATAACCATATACAGCTCTGGTGCACAGAGACAGAGTGTCTCTGGGAAGGAAAAAGAGTGGAAGCTAAATGAGAGCTGCATCCCTCTGCTCTGGTGGCAGAGACGGGCTTAGGCTGTTCTTAGGCCAGTTGATTAGCTCCTGGTTTGTCCATGCTTGTCATGCTTCGTTGCCCTGACTGAACCAGAAGGATCAGCATTTGCTCAGACTTCAGGTACAGAAGTCCTCATCAGCTACTCTTTAGCACTCATGCTGAGTCAGTCAACCCAGCTTGTGGAGTCTTTCTGAGCTCTGGGGGGGAAATAGAGAGTTTTGTTGTGTTTATGACATTTTTCGCCTTCTGACTAGTTTACTTGGTCATCTTAGTGGCTACCTTGGCCAGGACAAAAATGTAATCTACCAATAGGTCTCAGTAAATTCCTGATATTCTGCATGCTTGCGAACTGTCAGTGCTTGATCTGTAGTACTGTGACCCTTTTAAGTGCTATTTAGAGACAGGTGGAAGGTGAGAGAAAACAAGAGGAAAAAAAATGGAAAGGAAGATACATAAGGAAAACGTGTTGGTATAACATACATTTTTAATGTACATATTAGTATGATAATAGTGTGCATCAACAGCAACCCCAAATGAGAGCTATTAAAACCTATACCCTGCTGTCCTGAATTCCTGCATGCCCTTCTGCAAGCCCTAAAGCAGGTGAACCAGGAGAGCAGTGCCAAGTGCTAGTAGGTCTTTTTATTCACCCTGTAAACATATCCCACCACTCAGCTCCTCCAGTAGGCTGTTGAGATAAGATGCTTTGAATAGCTTCCCGGAAATGTCTACCAATAGGATTTGGGGGGGGTCTTCCTATTCCAGTTAATGAAGCAGGGTGACAGAGAGCATATTGGCCTGTAATCATCACTCTGTTTAACTGAGTAGATGGAGTAGCACATTACCTAGTGTGGATTTAACCCATGCCAAGCAGTACTTTCCTGGTCAACATCCAAGTATGGTTTGGGTGGTACACAGGCCAGGAATGATTTCCAGAAGGCAGAATGGATGAAGTTTGTATGCCCAGGAGAAAGTGTGGAAAAAGTGTTTTGTTGTAGAAGCACAGCTCAGAGTTTCCTGCTTCTCTTTGGGACTGGGTAACAGACTCTCTCCTTCAGGGAGATCTCAGTCAGACTGCAGAGTTCCTTTTAGTTACTGTTAGTTTCATGGCACAATTCTGTCTTTTTTTTTTGTTTGTTTGTTTCCATATATAGTTGAGAATAAAGACATAAAATAACTAACACATATTCTAAAATAATTTTGTTGTATCTAAAAGGTCCCCTCTTTCACATCCCAAAGTTAAAAGCCAAAGGAGTTTCTCCCAAGAAGCTGCACACTCCCATCATGAGGCCATCAGAAGACAGATTTCTGAGTTACCACATTTCTAGGAACACAGGACTGTGCCTGCCTAGCACTGAGCCGAGGCCATGCAGGAGACTACATGCTCAGGAGACAAATAACAACCAAAAGAGGAGACTTCTTTCAAAGGAAGAAAACAAAAGCAATCAAAAGGAAATATTTGCAGACGCTTAAGAGGTGTCTCAGGAAGTACATGAGTATGTTGATTGAGATGTCAAGTGTCTGATAAATTGCATAGGAATATGCATTTTGACACACAGATTTTATTTCCATATATAGTCAGGATGTCCTATGGGGAAATTTAACTGCTAACAAATTCTTTTGAGTTCAGATGTAGTTTGCTTTGTTGCAAATGCAACTAACTGATGTTTGCATAAAAGTGCATCTTTGTTTCTCAGATGGTACTCATCATCAGCAGAACTGACTTCTGTAAGTCATTACTATGACATTATTATTATTATTATTATTATTATTATTATTATTATTATTATTATTATTATTATTATTAAAATGTCAGTGCTTGAGCTGTAGTACTCTGACTCTTGTAAGTGCTGTCTGCAGATGGAAGAGGAGAGAGAGAACAAGAGATTTCTTTTTTTTAAAGAGAAAGGAAGATATGTAAAGAAAACATGATGCTGTAACATACATTTTTTAATGTACATATTGGTTCGATAATGGTGTGCATCAACAGCAACCCCAAGTGAGAACTATTAAAACCTAGTTCTTTACTATGACTGATTATTAGTATTTTAAAGCAAATTTCTTTGAATTACCTCAGTATCTATGCAAAACTTTAGTATCTCTTTACTGGCCCCTGATGTATCCCAGGGGAAAGCAGAACTGAAACATTAAACATTCATTTAAGGCCTTGTAACTGTGCAAGCTTCTGCCAGTCCAGCTTGTGTGTTCTGCTTTGACCTCATGGCTTATCAGAAAACTCAGAACAGTTTAGCTGATATTTCCTAAATAACATTGCAGGCTGCAAAAATTTGTGGATCATCCTAATGTCAACTGACAATTCACTTAAGAGAATAACTTCTCTTAGTGTTGCATATGGCATAGGAGCTTTACTGCCCCATGCCCTATACAAAGGGTTTGCCATGTCTTTGTATTCAACACCATTTCCAAAATATTAGCAATGGGGTGGGGGCAGCTGCCCTTGTAGCACATCCTGCCCTTTCCTGTATGGCATTTATCATCCTCTGCACTGAAGGGTGCACATGCTGGGACTCTTTCTCAGCCCTCGCCCCCTGGCTCCAGGGTAAATTTACCAACAAAGATCCAGAGTCCAGTTAAGAAACTGGAAAAAGCAGACTAAGTTAAGCTATGTTTCACTAAGACTGAAAACTGCAGTTATTTTTTTTTAGGTAGCTTTGGTTATAACACTTGGTTATAATACTCGGTTATAATACTCAAAGGATGTATTAAAAAATCAGATGATCAGAGGTCTGGAGCTGCTCTACTATGGAGACGGACTGAGAGAGCTGGGGCCATTCAGTCTGGAGAAGAGAATGCTCCAAGTAGGCCTTATTTTGGCTTTCCAGTATCTGAAGTGGGATACAAGAAAGCTGGGGAGGGACTTCTTAGGATGTTAGGCAGTGATAGGACTAGGGGAACGGAGCAAAACTAGAAGTCGGTAGATTCGGATTGGATGTTAGGAAGAAGTTCTCCCCCATGAGGGTCATGAGACACTGGAACAGGTTGCCCAGGTAGATAATGGAAACCTCATCTCTGGAGGTGTTTAAGGCCAGACTGGATAGGGGTTCTGAGCACCAAGATCCAGCGTGAGGTGACCCTGGCCATGGCAGGGGGATTGGAATTAGATGATCCCTTCCAACCCTGACAATGCTATGGTCCAGTTAGGCTCTGGCATGCAAAATTACATGTGTTAAGTTGCACACTATTTAATAAAAATGGGGTTTGGGGTTGGTTTGGTTTAACTTTTTCAGGCTCCTTCTGCCAGTCAGCCACTGCAAGTTGTCCTGGAGCATCCTAAATTCCTTCCTTCTCCACCCCCTGCAGGTTTGAACAGGGGAGGGGGGAGGAGGGGGCGGGTAGAAGGCATCATGAAAACTGCTTTCCTCTCCCTGCCCTGCGGGCTTGAAGAGGAACAGCAAAGGTGCCTTTCTCCACACGTGTGCTGACGTGTGTGGAAGCCTGTGCTGGGAATCAGGCTCCTTTGTGCCCAGTATAAATGGTAAACACTTTGTCTGAAAAAAAATATAAATAGAGTGAGGGAAAAGGAGTGAGAGTTTCCACTTTGTAAGAGTTCCTACCTGGAAAAGTCCCCCACATCTGCACCATTCTGTGCAGTCTTGCAAGCTTGGCAAGTCCTTAGGTCTGTTTGAGAGGGAGGTGCCAGCGGCACATGGACCAGGCTACTTTGGGACTCTACTGTAGCAAACTTCCTGGCAGCTATTCTGGCTGGGGGAGACCCTAGCAATTTGGCTTTCCCCTGCCGCTGCTGAAGCAGCATGGCTTCCATGAATCTGTGTCTTGTGGAAAACGTATTTTTGAAATACCACTGAGTTTGTAGGTCTTTACATCCACCTTAGACTTTTGCTATTTGGATTTGTGATTGGATATTGCTTGCAGCATCAGAAGACAGCCAAGCCTCAGAGAATCCCATTGCCGAATACCTGTCTCACCATCATGAGTAAAGCCTGCTGTTCCCTTAGTTCTCTGCTCAGCCTGATTGATAGTGGGGTAAAAGCTGTGGTAATAGCTTAGCCTTTTCAATTTTCTGACTTCCTAAATCTCTAAACTTTTCCATAGCATCCTTTGAAGATTTTTCCTGATCGAATTGAGCCTGTAACTAAATCTGTAACTAGTTCTTTATATAGTTTGGGGGCAGGGTTTTCAGGGAAATAAAAATAATTCTATTTTTATAATTCCTGACTTGGCCACATTAATTCCCTGCCTCCACAACACAAGTGTTGAGAAGCCTTGGGCAAATTCAATGCTGGATCCATAGAGACAGAGCTGACTGCACAGCTGATGAACCCAAAAAACATCATCTTAGAAAGACGCAGTTATGTGCTGTGGTGAATACTTCTTCAACACCAGGTCAAGAGAAAAGAAACAATGCAGAAAGCAGAGCACCAGCTCCTAATCATCCATTTATGGGCAGACTCCTCAATTCCAAGAAGACAAATACATCCCTTCATGAAATGATGAAGTGGAAGTAGAAATACTATTAAAAACAAAGCTATGCTGATAGCAATGGGCAGCACTGGTCAGTCAGGGTAAGGCTAACCAGGAGAACTTATTTACATACATCAGGAGCAAATGAAATGAAATCCCATTAACACGGACTTGCTGTTAGACAGAGTTGGCAGGATCATTGATCACAAAGTGCAAAAGGCTGAAGTACTCCAGCAGCATTTCCCCTGGGTGCTGAGGAGCTGAGGTGATGTCATCTGGAGTCAGTCTTCAGGGACTGACACAACAGAGAGGACAACCCTTCCCACTCACCCACTTCAGACAGTTTTAACTCTGTGAGACTTGATCATTTGTACTTATAAGAATTAACAATTGCAGCCAATGAGTTCTTTGAATTATTAATGCTAATAAAACCTAAAACAATAATTTTTTAAAAAAGACAACAACTTGCAAGGTCGCAAGCAAGCTTAGACTGACCTCAGACTCTAATAAAATCCAGGAAAAGGTGGCTGGGAAAAAAGATCAACAAGGATCAGAAATACCCAAACCATTAAATCAATACTGCCCTTTTAAAATTTATAATCTAGCTAGAAAGTTTTGTGACATCAGAAATTTGATTCAGTCTCCCAACTTCTACAAGGCATTGAAGCAAGTCCTTCATAAGGTTCTTACAAAAATTAGATGTACAAGAAAATCAATGCAGACTCATTTTAAAAAGATTAAGAGAGGCTCAGTTGGTAGATCTCAGAAAGGCATTTGCAGTCACTCGAGGGTTTTAGAGCAGAAGCCTCCATGGAGCTGTTCTCATCCCATCCAAAGACTTTATCAATGATCTTGAAGAAAATATTAAGCCATTGCTGATAGAATTTTTACCAAATAAAAGAAGACAATGAAGAGAGAAAAGATGCTGGGCATAGGTTGGGGTCAGTTGAAAAAGGGGTTCAATTGGAATGTATGTTTCAACACAAGCAAATGCAATATCATTCTACAGGAGAAAATAAACCCCATTTATAAGGGAGAAGAGGAGTCATAGCAGAGGAAGCAGAGACTTTCAAAGGGATTTAATAACTGTAACAGATAAATAAAACTAAGTGGCACCTGAGAGAGCAAATCTTGTCCATCATAACCTAGAGAGCTACCAATGAGATGTAAAGCAACACCATTGTTTGTTGAAGGTGATGTTGGCTTCGAAACTGCCAGTGCCAGTGAAGCTGCCGTTGCTGTTTCTCAGGTGGCTGGGCTGTTTTCAACTGCAGGTGTTTTCCCCCTACTGTGCTGCCATGACGCCAGGCTTGGAGGCCCAGGGCCAATGGGCAGGATAACTAATACCAAAGCACTGGTTGCTTCTGCTGCCAGGGTTATAGAGGTGCTGGGAGTAGGCTGAAAAGAGGTAGAATCATAGAATGTCAGAGGCTGGAAGGGACCTCAAAAAATCATCTGGTCCAGCGCCCCTGCCAGAGCAGAGTCACCTAGAGCAGATCGCACTGCAACGCATCCAGACAGTTCTTGAGTATGTCCAGAGAGGGAGAGTCCACAACCTCCCCAAGCAGTCTGTTCCAGTGTTCTCTTAGCTTCACAGTGCTAAAATTCTTTTTCAAGTTCACATGGAACCTCATATGCCTCAAGTTTCACATATTGCCCTTGTCCTGTCACTGGGCATCACCAAGCAGAACCTGGCTTCATGCTCCTGGCACTCACCCTTTACATATTTATCAACATGATTGAGGTCACCCCTTAGTCTCCTGCTCTCCAAGCTAAAAAGCCCCAGCTCCCTCAGGCTGTCCTCATAAGGAAGACGTTCAACTTCCTTAATCATTTGTGTGGCTCTGCACTGGACTCTCTCAAGCAGCTCCCCGTCATTCTTGAACTGGGGGTCCAAAACTGGACACAATACTCCAGATGAGGCCTCACCAGGGCAGAGTAGAGGGCCAGAAGGACCTCCCCAAACCTGCTAACCACAATCCTTCTAATACACTCCAGAATGGCATTGGCCTTCCTGGCCACCAGATCATACTGTTGGCTCATGGCCATGCTTCTATCCACCAGGACTCCCAGGTCCTTCTCCCTCTCACTGCTCTCCAGCAGCTCAGTCCCCAACCTATACTGATCCGTGGGATTGTTCTTTCCCATCACATGGCTCTACACTTGCCCCTGTTGAACTTCATTCAATTTCTCCCTGCCCACCCCTCCAGCCCATCTAAGTCTCTCTGAATGGCAGCACAACTCTACGGTGTGTTAGCCACTCCAACCAGCTTGGTGTTGTCAGCAAAATTGCTGACAGTGCACTCTGTGCCCTCATCCAGGTCATTAATAAATACATTGAATATTGCTTCTGATACTGACCCTGAGGGACTCCGCTGGTTACAGGCTTCCAGTTAGACTCTGTCTCATTGACTACAACTCTCTGACTTCTTTCCTTTAACCAGTTGCCAATCCACCTCACTACTCCATAATTCAGACCACACCACCTCAGTTTAGCTATGAGGATGCTGTGGGAGACAGTGTCAACTGCTTACTGAAATCAAGGTAAAGCACGTTCACTGCTCTTCCATCATCTATGGATGCTATACTGCTGTACCTGGGAATTAAAAAAGAGCTAGGCAAAAGTTCTCAGCTTTGGAAAATATTTTCTGGTGAGAAACTCTGGAATCTTCATCTATTTTTATTATCTAAGAAAACAATAAGAGGTGATTTTATCGCCATGTAACAGAGCAAAAATTCAGAGAAATTTCACAGCTGGCAACACTGTAATCTAATAGAAAAATACAGATTCCAAAGGCTAAGAACGACAGACATGCAAACTCTGCAAGAGGAAGGGGAAATAATAATTGATCTTTCACTTACAGCTTTTAAAACAGGAGCAAATATCTCACAAAATTATATGCTGTGGTTCAAACAAAAGTTTCAGCTGGAAGGAAAAATCATTGTGTAGGGTTATTTGAGAGTTGCAGTAGACCACACAGGGCCCTTCTAGACTTATTATTTTAGTTTTGGAACTCATCTAGAAGTTTATTTGGGGTTTGTTCCCCGTTTCTAGGACCATTTGTAGCAGGGCACAACCAAGTCCATGCCACACCGGAGGTTTGAATAGGGCACAAAATGGTTTTTCCTCTCCCTACCTCTGTCACCAGAGGTTTGGAATGTGGAGTGAAGTAGGTGTGAATTTCCTTCCCCCACTCCCACTGGCTTGAAGAGGGAAGGTACAAATCACCCCAATATATACATAGGGCAACTGGACACATTGTCTAGCCAGATTTTGAGAGGGACCTTGAGCCAGACTTTGAGTTGGACCTTGAGTCGGGCCTTGAGTCAGGCCTTGATTCAGGCCTTGAGGAGCATCAGGAAGAATGGTGACAAGAAAGCTCGTGGTCCCCACTTTTGCACCATCGCATCCTGGCTTCCTGCTGCAGGGACCTGCCTCTGTGGTAAGCTGCCATTGTTCGTGGGAACACCACAGAGCACCCTGGCTTTCCCCTGCATTGCTTCACAACCTTGGCTTTGTGAAAGCTGTATCTACAGTCATTTTGGACTTTGGCGGGCAATGGAATTTGTATGACATTGATCCGTCTGCTGGATCATAACTCGCAACTCCGGACACTGCTGCAAAAGACACTGCCGTAAAGGAGCCAAGGGACCACCTCAAAATTCCTACTCCACTGCTGTGAGTAGCACAGATGTTCCCTAAGGTTCTGCACTGCATTTCATTTGTAAGTAGGGCAAAGCTGCTTTATGCCCAAACCTTTCCAAATTTTCTGATTTTTCTAAATTGCCTGAAAAGCATCCTTGTGAAGATTTTTCCGAGCAAATTAGGACCCAAATTTAAACTGGTTTGTACATAGATTGTGGGTGGGGCTTTTGGAAATTATAAAAACTACATATTTTATAATTCCTGCCTCTTTAATTGCCCACAATCAATTCCCCATTTTATGAAATAAAAAAAAAAAAAAAAAAACCAAACCCATAAATAAAAATTATGTACATTTTCTTGTCAGGCAGGCTTTCTGTTCTGAATTTGCAGACTGCCACTGACTACTCAGAGAACTGATACTGATTTTAGGGATTTTTCTGCCAGTTTAAACCCATTATTCCTTGTCCTGTCATTACAAGACCTTGTAAACAGTCACTCCCCAGCCCTCCTCTAGGCTGTCTTCAGATACTGGAAGGCCACTACAAGGTCTCCTTGAAGGCTGCTCTTCTCTAGGCTGAAGAGCCCCAACTCTCATAGCCTGTCCTCACAGCATGCATCAAGTTATCATCTCTTTGGAACAGATGCTTCTAGCTGTAATCTTTAAAACATTTGTGGGGTATATATAAAGGAAGTTTTCTGCTGTTACATATGAAATTTGTGGGCTTTTCTTTTGCTTCCTCTTCCTTCCTCCTCCAGGTGTATGTACAGATAGCACTAGTTTTCCCCAGAACATTTAGGAAGAGTACAGTGACTTCAAATGTGACCTGGTTTCAATAATGCTGAAGAGATGAAAGTAACAAAACAAACCCCGAAACAAGAGAAAAGCAGGTCACAGTAAAATTTCTGCCATAAACCAAAGCTATTTCTGCCAGCCACAGCACAGCGTCACACTAGTTACTCCTGTCTCCTTTTGTTAAAGAACAGCGATGTTCCTTAGCCAGGAATTTGCATTTTATTCCTGATTACATTATGTATTCTCACTGAGAAAGTGCAGAGGACACAAATACTTAAGTATGCGAGTCAAGCAAGACTGAACTGTTGCCAATTTCTTTCAGTGTATTTTTTCATTGGTTCACTGGAGCCTCACAGGCTGCTTCCTCACCATTAGTAGGAGCTGTTTGCCATGTGCATCTCACGAACTCTCTGTGGAGAATTGTCAAGAACTTTGTTGGCTGTTTCTGTTTACAGTGTAGGAGTGTGCTGATGTGCCAGTGATCTCCATAGATGCACTGCCACTGATGTCACAGGAGCAGGAGCTGGTGTAATAGGACATCTCTCCTTCTGTACTACATGAGGTGGCAAAACCATTTCAGACATTGCCTTTCAGGAAAGGGCATGTTAACTAACCATCACTTGATATGATCTTTAATAATATTTTAGTGCTCTTCCTATATATTGCCACAAAGAAGCTTTAAATGTGGGCTTAAAGTAATAAAACTAAAGTCTGAGGAAGTTGGGATGCTCAGTCTGGAAAGAAGAAGGCTGCAAGGTGACCTTGTTGTGGCCTTGAAGTATCTTAAGGGAGCCTACAAGAAAACCGGGGAGCGACTTTTTGGGATGTCAGGTGGTGATAGGAGTAGGGGGAATGGAACAAATGTAGAAATCGGCAGATTCAGACTAGATGTTAGGAAGAAATTATTCAGCATGAGGGTGCTGAGAACAGGATGCCCACAGAGGTGGTTGAGGCTGAGGCCCCATCCCTGGAGGTGCTTAAGGCCAGGCTGAATGAGGCTCTGGCCAGCCTGATCTAGGGTAAGGTGTCCCCAGGCATGGCAGGGGGTTGGAACTAGATCATCCTTGTGGTCCCTGCTTCTCTTTGTCTCTCTGTCTTTTAGCTAACTCAGAGTAAAACTACTAACTCCTTCCTATTACTAATCCCTCTGACCGATCTTTAGCTTATCTGCAGCATCAACTGGTGGTGAGATAAGACTGGGGAAGGGGGGAAAGGTGGTGGGGCGGGGGGGGGTGGGTTTGGTTACCC
>VWZI01000089.1:5719-19157 GCA_013396835.1 Psilopogon haemacephalus
CCTCCTATTTATTGTTAAAGTTTTTTACCTTTTTACTTCCAAATCATATCGAGCATTTATTGGGCTTCTGAGCCCAAGGTAGGGGGGGGCTAGGCTAAAACCAATACAAGTGGTGCTGAGAGGAAGGCTGCTTCCTTCATCACACCTTTGAACTGCTCTTGCCCAGCGTTAGGGTGAATTGCACAACAAAGGTGGATGCTCATCAGCATCCGTTCAGGGGAAGCAAAGCAGCTGCTGACCTTTAAATGTGAGCATGTTCATGTACCAGTCTGCCAGCCAGCTGCTGTGACCTGACATTTCTGTTGCTGTCTCTTGCAGCCCTCCTCCCAAATCATAGAATGGTTTAGGTTGGAAGAGACCTCAAAGATCAGCCAGTTCCAACCCCCCTGTGCCATAGGCAGGGACACCTCCCACTAGAACAGGTCGCTCAAGACCTCATCCAGGCTGGCCTTGAACACCTCCAGGGAGGGAGCAGCCACAACCTCCCTGGGCAACCTGTGCCAGTGTCTCACCACCCTCACTGTGAAGAATTTCTTCCTAACATTCAGTTTCAATCTCCCCTCTGCCAGTTTGAACCCATTCCCCCTCATCCTGTCATTACAAGACCTTGTGAACAGTCCCTCCCCAGCCCTCCTGTAGCCCCCTTCAGATACTGGTAGGCTGCTCTAAGGTCTCCTGGCAGCCTTCTCTTCTCCAGGCTGAAAAGCCCCAACTCTTTCAGCCTGGGGACTGCCATCTTCCTCTGCAGAGTGTCCTCAGGGAAGGACACTTCACTTCCTCTGGCCCTTCTCCTATTTCCGTGCCTACTCTGCCCCCCAAATCCCCCTGAATTGCAGCCCTCCTTGTCAAGGGTGTTAAGGGAGGTGACAAAGCCAACAGTCTCTCTCCCTCAGCTGAAGTGCCCAGCCAGAAATGGTTCCAAGTGATGGAGATCTTTGTTCCAGGATGCAGCTGTTGCTCTTCCTGCTTCCAAAGCTGGCCTGTAGCAAGGCTGAGTGTGCATCTGAGACACACACAGACCCCCCCACCTATAATGCTACCCAAATTCCCACAAGTGTAGACACTTCCATTCTGCTGCAGTCCATTGGAATAGAGGATTCATCCACGTTCACAGCTCTCTTCAACTCTGGCACAGCCTCTAAACCTGTTTGATGTCCATGCCTGGAGATGGAGCTCTTTAGCTGGTGTGTAACTCACCTTCTCCTTAGCAGCAGTGTGAGGTTTCCTGGTCAGCACAGGAGCACTCCCACAATCACTCATCCCTGGAGTATCAACACAGCCTCTCAGTCTGCCTCATATCTACTGGACCATGGGCAGGTTCCCTTACTCAACCTGGTCCCCTCAATTCAAGAGAGACACTGAGGTACTGGAATGTACAAAGTCAACAGTCCCTCTCCCTCAGCTGAAGTGCCCAGCCAGAAATGGTTGCAGGTGATGGAGATCTCTGTCCCAGGATGCAGCTGTTGATCTTCCTGCTTCCAAAGCTGGCCTGTAGCAAGGTTGAGTGTGCATCTGAGACACACACAGACCCCCCCACCTATAGTGCTACCCAAATTCCCACAAGTGTAGACACTTCCATTCTGCTGCAGTCCATTGGAATAGAGGATTCATCCACATTCACAGCTCTCTTCAACTCTGGCACAGCCTCTAAACCTGTTTGATGTCCATGCCTGGAGATGGAGCTCTTTAGCTGGTGTGTAACTCACCTTCTCCTTAGCAGCAGTGTGAGGTTTCCTGGTCAGCACAGGAGCACTCCCACAATAAACTCATCCCTGGAGTATCAACACAGCCTCTCAGTCTGCCTCATATCTACTGGACCATGGGCAGGTTCCCTTACTCAACCTGGTCCCCTCAATTCAAGAGAGATACTGAGGTGCTGGAATGTGTCCAGAGAAGGGCAATGAAGCTGGTGAGGGGCCTGGAGCACAGCAGTGAGGAGAGGTTGAGGGAGCTGGGGGTGTGCAGCCTGCAGCAGAGGAGGCACAGGGCAGAGCTCATTGCTGTCTACAACTACCTGAAGGGAGGTTGTAGCCAGGTGAGGTTGGGCTCTGCTTCTAGGCAACCAGCAACAGAACAAGAGGACACAGTCTCAAGTTTTCTGCTCTCCTCACACCCCACCTGCAGCACTGTGTGCAGCTCTGCAGCCCCCAGCACAAGAAGGACATGGAAGTGTTGGAGAGAGTCCAGAGGAGCACCACAAAGATGCTCAGAGGGCTGCAGCAGCTCTGCTATGAGGACAGGTGGAGAGAGTTGGGGCTCTGCAGCCTGGAGAAGAGAAGGCTGCCAGGAGACCTTACAGGAGCCTTCCAGTATCTGAAGGGGGCTACAGGAAGTCTGGGGAAGGACTATTGACAAGGTCTTGTAATGACAGGAGGAGGAGGAATGGGTTTGAACTGACAGAGAGGAGATGGAAACTGAATGTTAGGAGGAAGTTGTTTGCAGTGAGGGTGGTGAGACATTGGCACAGGTTNCTTATAGGAGCCTTCCAGTATCTGAAGGGGGCTACAGGAAGTCTGGGGAAGGACTATTGACAAGGTCTTGTAATGACAGGAGGAGGAGGAATGGGTTTGAACTGACAGAGAGGAGATGGAAACTGAATGTTAGGAGGAAGTTGTTTGCAGTGAGGGTGGTGAGACATTGGCACAGGTTGCCCAGGGAGGTTGTGGAGCACAGAATCACCCAATGTGATCAAAGATTGGGTGATTCTGTGCTCCGCAGCCTCCCTGGAGGCATTCAGGACCAGGTTGGATGAGGCCTTGAGAGACCTGTTCTAGTGGGAGGTGCTGGAACTGGATGTTCTAGATGTCACTCGAGGGACACCTCTAGTGGGAGGTGTCCCTGCCTATGGCACAGGGGGGTTGGAACTGGCTGATCTTTGAGGTCCCTTCCAACATAAACCATTCTATGATTCTATAATCATTCCCCTTTTCTTTGAATCCTTCTGATTTTTTTTTTTTTTGCCCTAAACATTCCACATTTTTGAGGATCTTTGAGGTCACTTCCAACCTAAACCATTCTATGATTCTATAATCATTCCCCTTTTCTTTGGATCCTTCTGATTTTTTTTGCCCTAAATATTCCACAGTCGTTTTTCACCCGAGTCCACAAGCCCCTCCTGACAGCCCCCATCCCAAGTAACCTCACCTTTCCCACAACATTCATGTGAATCTTGTTTCCCCCTTCCTGCCAGTTAAACATTGATGTTGGGCTTGACATCCTTGAAGGCTCTGCCTGACTAATCCCTTTAATGGACCATCAATCAGCAGCTGAAGCATTCCCAGTCCTCATTAGGGTCTCTGGTGTGGCTTTCTCATTAATGTTTGCTTGCCTGGGTGGTTAATTCATCACTTTTTTCATCACCTGTTCTTTCTTTTGTAGTGAGTAGATCACAAGCAAACAACCTAATGAACCAGAGGCTCCTACCCTTGGTGTCTCCTCACGGTATTGAGTGGCAGCCTTTGGGGGACTCGGGGCTGCTGGGTACCCTGTGACTGCAGGGGCCAACTCTCTTTTATTATAGACATCTGTGGCACCAGAAGATAGCAAACCTGGACTTTGCTGTGCTGATTGAAAGTCAGGATGCACTTCAAAGTCATAGAATCACAGAATCAGTCAAGGTTGGAAGGGACCACAAGGATCACCCAGTTCCAACCCCCCTGCCATGGGCAGGGACAGACCTAACCCTTCTAATTAACTAATCCATGGCACTAAGTGCCTCATCCAGCCTCCTTTTAAACACCTCCAGGGTTGGTGACTCCACCACCTCCCATTCCAATGGGCAATCTCTCTTTATGGGAAGAATTTCTCTGGCTATGTTTGGACTGACCCAGTAAAGCAGAAGAATCATAGCATAAAAGAATCAGTCAGGGCTGGAAGGGACCGCAAGGATCAGCCAGTTCCAACCCCCCTGCCATGCCCAGGGACAC
The DNA here is from genome assembly GCA_013396835.1 of Psilopogon haemacephalus. Taxonomy (NCBI): domain Eukaryota; kingdom Metazoa; phylum Chordata; class Aves; order Piciformes; family Megalaimidae; genus Psilopogon; species Psilopogon haemacephalus. The sequence goes on from VWZI01000089.1 coordinate 9,646, forward strand.
CCTACCCTAGAGCAGGCTGCCCACAGCCTCTGCCAGCCTGGCCAAAAACACCTCCAGAGATCTGGCCCCAAACACCTCCCTGGGCAACCCATTCCAGGCATTCAAAGCATCTGACCATTAACACTGACATTACTAAGATGCCTTCAGGACCACTCTAGGCACCTGTTCCAGGGTCTCACCACTCTCATGCTCAACAACTTCTTCCTCATATCCAATCTGAATCTCCCCACCTCCAGCTTTGCTCCATTCCCCCTAGTCCTGTCACTCCCTCACACCCTCAAAAGTCCCTTTTTTGTAGCCCACTTCAGATCCTGGAAGGCCACTAGAAGGTCCCCTGGGAGCCTCCTCTTCTCCAGCCTGCACAGCCCCAACTCTTTCAGGCTGTGCTCACAGCAGAGCTGCTGCAGCCCTCTGAGCATCCTCGGGGCCCTTCATGTGTGTGTTCTTCATGTTCAGGTGGACTTAAAGGATGGGGCAGGCAAACCACACCACCGATTTCCTTTTTATCTCTGTTGCACAGTGATACACGACACTGTCAGGCACTTCACTGACTTTAGTACTTTATCCAGATGATGAATTATTTGCCAGACTTCACAAACCTCTATCACAATGTTTGAGATAAAAATAATAGACAGGACGATGACGCAGTTGTGGTTTTCCAGCGATGTTCTTCTCCTGCCTTTGCTGTTTGCTGGCATTGCCTTCAGAAGGATGTTTTATTCACCTGGGGGGGGGAAAAAAATAATAAACCCATATTTTAAAAGTAGGGAAGGGAACAGGGAATGTTTAGTCCTGAGGAAAGAAGGCTGAGAGGGGATCTTACTCATGTCTGTAAATATCTGAAGGGTGGGTGTTGAGGTGATGTCTGTGAATATGTTTTGGTAGTGCTAGGACAGGGAACAACAGGTACAAGATGGGAAAAATTAATAAACCCATATTTTAAAAGTAGGGAAGGGAACAGGGAATGTTTAGTCCTGAGGAAAGAAGGCTGAGAGGGGATCTTACTCATGTCTGTAAATATCTGAAGGGTGGGTGTTGAGGTGAACGCACCAGGCTCAATTCGGTGGTGCCCAGTGCTAAGACAGGGATCAACAGGTACAAGATGGGAAAAAATAATAAACCCATATTTAAAAAGTAGGGAAGGGAACTGGGAATGTTTAGTCCTGAGGAAAGAAGGCTGAGAGGGGATCTTACTCATGTCTGTAAATGTCTGAGGGGTGGGTGTTGAGGTGAAGGCACAAGGCTCAATTCGGTGGTGCCCAGTGCTAGGACAGGGATCAACAAGTACAAGATGGGAAAAAATAATAAACTCATATTTTAAAAGTAGGAAGGGAACTGGGAATGTTTAGTCCTGAGGAGAGAAGGCTGAGAAGGAATCTTACTCGTGTCTGTGAATATCTGAGCTGGGGGTATTGAGATGAAGGCACCAGGCTGGCTTTGGTGGTGCCCAGTGCTAGGACAGGGAACAACAGGTACAAGATGGGGAAAAAATAATAAACCCATATTTAAAAAGTAGGGAAGGAAACTAGGAATGTTTAGTTCTGAGGAAAGAAGGCTGAGAGGGGATCTTACTCATGCCTATAAATATCTGAGGGGTGGGTGCTGAGATGAAGGCACCAGGATGGCTTTGGTAGTGCCCAGTGCTAGGACAGGGAACAACAGGTACAAGATGGAAAAAAATAATAAACCCATATTTTAAAGTAGGGAAGGGAACTGGGAAGGTTTAGTCCTGAGGAGAGAAGGCTGAGAGTGAATCTCACTCATGTCTGTAAATATCTGAGGGGTGGGTGTTGAGATGAAGGTGCCAGGCTGGCTTTGGTAGTGCCCAGTGCTAGGACAGGGAAAAACAGGTTCAAGATGGAACACAGGAGGTTATCCCTCAATACCAGGGAAAACTTAATTGTGAGGGCGACAGAACACTGGACCACGCTGCCCAGAGAGGTTGTGGAGTCTCTTTCTCTGGATATGTTCCTGTGGTGATGCTGCCTGGCAGGGAAGTTGGACTAGACAACCTGTAGAGGTCCCTTCCAAGCTCCAACATTCTGTATCGTTGTAGGCTTCTATGAAACATCTCTACAATGTTGTGCTGGTTTGAGGCTAATTAGAATGATTTAATGAGAAAAATCAGACGACAGGCTGTGAAAACAGTGGTGATGTCCACTTCACTCAGAGGTTTGCTGAGTTGTATAGAAGCAAGGACACAGACATAGATAAGGCAGTCTGTCTGTCGGAGTCTGTCGGTGTCTGTGTCTCTCTCCCTGGCTTCCAGCTGGCTCTGTGTACCCCACCTAATCATTCTGCTTCTAACCCCCATCCTGCTGAACCTTCCAACTCACCTTGCATGTAAGGAAGATTCTGGGCTAAGGTTGTGGGGTGGAAAGAAGGTGGAAGGGTGGAACAGAGAAGCACAGAATGCGATCACATCCTATGATCCACAACCTCCCTGGGCAACCTGTGCCAGTGTCTCACCACCCTCACTGCAAACAACTTCCTCCTAACATCCTGTTCAAATCTCCTCTCTGCCAGTTCAAACCCATTCCTCCTTGTCCTGTCATTACCAGACCTTGTCCATAGTCCCTCCCCAGCCTTTCTGCAGCCTCCTTCAGATCCTGCAAGGCCACTCCAAGGTCTCCTGGCAGCCTTCTCTTCTGCAGGCTGCAGAGCCCCAACTCTCTCAGCCTGTCCTCATAGCAGAGCTGCTGCAGCCCTCTCAGCTGCATCTTGGTGGGTTCCTCTGCACTGGCTCCAACACTTCCATGTCCTGCTTGTGCTGGGGGCCCAAGAGCTGCAGACAGTGCTGCAGGTGGGGTCTGAGTAACCACATTCTTACTGAATGTGATTGTTTCCTTTTTAGTGTACGCATACACATCAACCTGTGTGCAGGTAGACACTTGTTGAAAGAAGCAAAATACTTACATCCTCCAGGGTTAGTTTCTCCCCATGCTCTTTTCCTTTCCTGTATTTCTTTTTAAGGCATACTGCAGTCGTGATGGTGACAATGAGCATCACAACAAACACAGCTATGGTTGAAGAAACAGCTATTACAGTGTTTTCTTGACTTGTGCCTTTCCTTTCACACTTTTCTCCCATGTACCACCAGTTGTCACCTGCTGGGCACCTAGGAGGTAAGAGAACACAGATTGCCTTCACATTCTGCTGCAGTTCTGCCTTTTGTCCTGCTCAGCTTTTAACAAAGCCCTTCTGCCTTCTTCACTCAGTCAATTTTGAAGAGCCTTTACAGGGAGGAGTTCAATCAGCTCCAAAGGCAACCAGTCCAAAACCTTTACACTGCTATTTTTGTCCAATTCTGCCACATCTATCACCCTCCAAAAAAAAAAAAAATCCCTTGATTCACCTGCTTCCTCAAAAGAAAAAAACAACTGGATTCACCTGCTTCATCACAAATTAATTGCTTTTGTGAGCTGTCAGCTCATCTTAGGCAATAATTTGAGCCCATGAGATAAATGAGGTGGGGACCATGGGCTGGACTCTCACAGCATTGCTGACCAGATAGCAGCTGGAGCAAGACTAAGGTGCAGGGATTTTCCATTTCCAGGACTGAGTCAGCTGAAGAGGTTCCCACCACATTCCCTATACCTCCCATATTGCCAGGAGAGCTTTATTTTCAAATTTAAACTTCTCATACTGCCAGAAGAGCCTTATTTTCAAATCTAAAGAGTTTGTCTGCCCCACGTCAAAGGAGGTGAGAAAAATTAATTCACATCCTAGGAGTCATCTGACATTAGGACTAAAAACAACAACCAAGCTTTGATTCCTTCACCTTACCCAGCATCATCACAGAATCACAGCAACATGCAGGCTGGCAAAGCCCCTCAGGATCACCAAGTCCAACCTAGGACCCTACTCTACAAGATTCACCTTAAAACCCCAAGCACCACATCCAAACCACCCTTAAGCACATCCAGGGTGGGTGACTCCACCACCTCCCTGGGCAGCTCATTCCAGTCCCTGACCACCCTCTCAGTGATAAACTTTTTCCTAATGTCCAATCTAAACCTCCCCAGACTCAGCTTGAGACCATTCCCTTTTGTTCTGTCTCCAATTCCCTGTGAGCAGAGCCCAGCATCAACCTCTCCACAATGTCCCTTCAGGTAGCTGCAGGCAGCAATGAGCTCTGCCCTCAGCCTCCTCTTCCTCACACTAACCATCCCCAGCTCACTCAGTCACTCCTCATAAGCTGCTTTGCCCTCCTCTGGACCCACTGCAGCACCTCCACATCTCTCTTGTGTTGCAGTGCCCAAAACTGAACACAACGCTCGAGCTGTGGCCTCACCAGAACCAAGGCCAAGGGACAATCACCTCCCTGCTCCTGCTGCCCACAGCACTTTTAATCCAAGCCAGGATGCCATTGGCCTTCTTGGCCACCTGAGCACACTGCTGGCTCACACTCAGCTGCCCTGAGCACACTGCTGGCTCACACTCAGCCCCCTGGGCACACTGCTGGCTCACACTCAGCTGCCCTGGGCACACTGCTGGCTCACACTCAGCTGCCCTGGGCACACTGCTGGCTCACATTCATCTGCCCTGAGCACACTGCTGGCTCACATTCATCTGCCCTGGGCACTCTGCTGGTTCACATTCATCTGCCCTGGGCACTCTGCTGGTTCACATTCATCTGCCCTGGGCACTCTGCTGGCTCACATTCAGTCCCTGGGCACGCTGCTGGCTCACATTCACTGCCCAGGCACTGCTGCCTCATATTCAGCCCCTGAATATGTCTATTACAACCCCCAGATCCTTTTCTCCAGCCACACTGCCCCAAACATTCCCAGTGAGCATACAAAGGTCCCAATTATCTAACTGCAGTACCGTCGAGAGGACACCTGCCCCTATCTTGCTAACCCTCTCTGTTCCTAAGGTTACTGCTTTCCTCCTTCCTGTCTAATCCCTTTATTCAGAACTATACATTCAACCCTGCCAAGGAGTCTGTTTGCAGGGCACTGGAGGATACTGACTGTCAGGGGGGGCTTTGAGTGATGCAGCTTCAACAGCTACGTATCACAATCATCCCCCACCTCCTTCCCCAGCAGAAAAATTGGAGCTGAAACCAACTGCTGCCACACACTGCCTAAGGACAGAAAGTAGGTCACACAGGCACTAGAGCTTCAAACCATCCAGGGGTGGCAGCAAATAAATGTTGTCTTTGACACCAGCCATAATAGTCAGCAAAACTTCTTTTTTTTTCTGTCTTCTTGGAGCTGCTTCTTGACATTTACTCCTTCCTGCCCTGTTTCTGATGGGTTGCAGATGAACAGGTTTTTTTAAAAGGTTTCTGAATGGGGACATATAACACTGAATGAATCATCCTGACCCCTATCCCTCTTGGCCTTTAGCTGTGTGCCTCACAGGACACCCCCCAGTCTGCCTGCCCTGGCACAGCATCGCACAAAGTTCTCATCTCCAGCATTAGAGCTTGTCCGAGGGCTGCAGCAGCACTCATCAGCCAAGTGGCTACAGAAAACTAAATAAATTAAATCAATTAAGTAATTTAAATAAAAGTTGATGGCAATTCTCTCGCAGGGCAAAACAATCTTAGTGCTCAGCCTTCACTGCTGCTCTCACAGGCAAGCAACTGCACTTTGGTAATTCATGGCCACAATCCGTACTGCACTGTGGGATCTTAGGAGGAAGTTCTTCACAGTGAGGGTGGTGAGACACTGGAATAAGTTGCCCAGGGAGGTTGTGGCTGCTCCCTCCCTGGAGGTGTTCAAGGCCAGGCTGGATGAGGTCTTGAGCATCCTGATCTGGTGGGAGGTGTCCCTGCCTATGGCACAGGAGGGTTGGAACTGGCTGAGCTTTGAGGTCCCTTCCAACCTAAACCATTCTGGTTCTATTTGAGCAACCTGTTCTAGTGGGAGGTGTCCCTGCCTATGGCACAGGAGGGTTGGAACTGGCTGAGGTTTGAGGTCTCTTCCAACCTAAACCATTCTATGACTCTATGATACTTCTGAATCCAATTCTGAAATTAAGTCTGTGCTGCTTCCTGCCTGGGAAGCATGAAACATCTTTTTTACTCCGGATAGAAATGCTCATCTGTTGCAACTGCATTTATATTTGAGTGTGCTGGTTTGAACTAATTGGAGGATTTGAATGAGAAATTAGGCTATAGGCCGAGAAAGGAAAGCACTGCTGGTGCTGCTGCACTCATAGCTTTACTGAGAAAGAACAAAAAAAATCTGTTTTAAGAGTTGTAACCCAAATATAGTTAGGTCAGATGGTTTCTGACCACTCTGGGCTGTAGCTGCTCCTGCATGGCTTTCTCCTTTCATAGCTGAATCTGAATAATGCCACTAACTTCTTTTCCTGCTGCTAATCCCCCTCTGGCCAATCTACCTCTGCCTGTCTGCTGCATGAAACAGATGGTGAGATAAAATTGGGGAGGGAGGAAGGTGGTAGGGGTGGTTAGAGACCCCTCTTAGAGATTTTCATCTCTAGGAGGGTTGTAATGTTTCTGTATTACCCTTTCACTGTATCTATCTGTAAATACCTGCTATACATTGTCAATATCTGCTTGGATATTGTTCGTAGCTGCGAATATAAAGCTTCATTCCTTAACTTCCAGCCGACCGAGTCCTAGCCTGGGTTATTTCGAAACTGCTAAACCACCACCACATCAAGTCTCCTAAAGTTTGCTGCAGGCACTTTCAGGAGGATGCACAGCTCATTTTATCACTTTGGCCTAACACACATCACTGAAAATGATAAATAGATTCGAAATACTACTTAGAAGGTAGCCAAACAGAGCACCACAACTTGTGGCCATAGCAGTGTTGACCTGGTGGTTGGACTGGATGATCTCAGAGGTCTTTTTCCAACCTTAATGGTTTTGTGATGGCCAAATGCTGAGGTCAGGAGCTTTGTTGCCCAAGCTGATCAGAAGCTCAGTCTCAGCAGCTGGAAATATTTGCCCTAAGGAGCTATGGTTTGCCTTTCACAGGGAGCAAAGATTTACTCTACTAGAAGCTTTCATTCCTCATCCTCTCATCTGAGAGTGAATTAAAGGCAGTCACCTGCACACTGGGGCTCTGTCTACAACGACACAGAGACCATCATTCTCACAAAGGTTTGCTGGACAGAGATCTGGACCATCCACCTCTGGCTGGAAATATTTGCCCTAAGCAGTTATGGTTTGCCATTCACGGGGAGCAAAGATTTCCTCTACTAGAAGCTTTCATTCCTCATCCTCTCATCTGAGAGTGAATTAAAGGCAGTCACCTGCACACTGGGGCTCTGTCTACAACGACACAGACACCATCATTCTCACAAGGGTTTTCTGGACAGAGATCTGGACCATCCACCTCTGGCTTATTGGTCTGGGTGACAAAGGCTGTGGTGATGGTGATGGTAGTGCTGATGGTAGCAGTGCTAGGCTCAGTGGTGGTGGTGGTGGTGGGATTGGTGGTGGTGGTGGTGGCACTGGATGCATTTGTGACAACAGTTGGTGAAGCACTTGGCTGAGTTGATAGTAGATGTGATATATCTGCACGACAAAAAAACACCAAAAAATTCCATCTTTACTTTGTTTTGGTTTTTTTTTCCCCTTCTTAATGATAAATTCTAACAGTAGAGAGCAAAGAGGCTGTCCAGGTATAATAGATGAATAGGTGGGAGTTTGTCACCTTCAAGGAGCATGGCTTATTCTGGAAGAGTTCTCTAGATTCTTTCAAGCCCAGACAATTTAATTCAAGGTACTCTGAGTGATTTGCACAGAATTGGCATTGGTTTTACCCACCTTAGCATTGCTTTAGATTTCTTTAGATGTATAAAGGAATTATATAGTGCAGGTACCTACCCATGCATTGATTCAAACATGTGTTTTGACTTTGGATAGAGGTGTGATTTGTCCAGAGAAGGCTGAGAAAGCTGGGGAGGGGCCTGGAGCACAGATCTGTGAGGAGAGGCTGAAAGAGCTGGGGGTGTGCAGACTGGAGAGGAGGAGGCTCAGGGCAGAGCTCATTGCTGTCTGCAGCTCCCTGAAGGGAGGTTGTAGCCAGATGGAGTTGGGCTCTTCTCCCAGGCAACCAGCAACAGAAGGAGGGGACATAGTCTCAAGTTGTGTCAGGGCAGGTTCAGGCTGGATGTTAGGAGGAAGTTGTTGGCAGAGAGAGTGATTGGCACTGGAATGGACTGCCCAGGGAGGTGGTGGAGTCCCCATCCCTGGAGGTGTTCAAGCAAAGCCTGGATTGAGCACTGAGTGCCATTGGATAGGGCTGGGTGATACGTTGGATTGGATGAGCTTGGAGGTCTCTTCCAACCTGGCCTTATTCTATTCTATTCTATTCTATTCTATTCTATTCTATTCTATTCTATTCTATTCTATTCTATTCTATTCTATTCTATTCTATTCTATTCTATTCTATTCTNGTTCAAGAAAAGCCTGGATGGAGCAGTGAGTGCCATTGGATAGGGCTGGGTGATACGTTGGATTGGATGAGCTTGGAGGTCTCTTCCAACCTGGCCTTATTCTATTCTATTCTATTCTATTCTATTCTATTCTATTCTATTCTATTCTATTCTAGCTCCTGAACTGCTCCTGTGCAAAGTACTTCATGTGCAGAGCTCTAGTGATACAGTAAGCCTGTGACATTCCCTGTTTCACAGAATCATAGAATCAGTCAGGGTTGGAAGGGACCACAAGGATCAGCCAGTTACAACCCCCCTGCCACGCCCAGGGACACCCTACCCTACATCAGGCTGGCCAGAGCTTCATCCAGCCTGGCCTTAAAATACATCCAGGGATGATGCTTCAACCACCTCCCTGGGCAACCGTTTCCAGGGTCTTGCCAGCCTCATGGTGAAGAACTTCTTGACATCCAGTCTGAATCTACCCATTTCTGGCTTTATTCCATTCCCCTCAGCCCTATCACTACCTGACAGCCTAAGAAGTCCCTCCCCAGCTTTCTTGTAGCCCCCTTAAGACACTGCAAGGACACAATAAGGTCACCTGGGAGCCTTCTCTCAAGCCTGCACAGCCCCAACTCTTTCAGGCTGTGCTCACAGCAGAGCTGCTGCAGCCCTCTGAGCATCCTCGGGGCCCTTCTCTGCACACCTCCAGCATCTCCACATCCCTCTTGTCCCAGGGGCTCCAGAACTGGATGCACTACTCCAGGTGGGCTCTCAGCAGTGTGGAACAGAGAGGCAGGATCCCTTCCCTTGCCTTGCTGCCCACACTGCTCTTGCTGCAGCCAATCTCTGGCTGTTCCCTGGACTGCCAGAGCTCACTGTTTCTTGTATTGTACAGCCCAGCAGCCATGGCTACCTACCTTCCATTGTCAAAAGAATGTAAATGCTGTCATCTTTAATAAAGTCACGGCTTCGAAGTCTCTGGTGTGTTAAAAATGCACTGGTTCCAAGTCCTGGGCCCCTCATGAAAGTAGTTCCATTGGGGAAAGTTGCTGTGGATCCCACTTCATCTGGCCTACCCCAAAAAGAATTGGATGAGGTATCTGAAAAAAAAAAAAAGGGGGGGGGGGGGGGAAACGGGGAGGGGC
>VWZI01000089.1:46942-63253 GCA_013396835.1 Psilopogon haemacephalus
GGTTCCACTCTATCCAGGGAGGCTGGAAGTGGCTGATCCTTGTGGTCCCTTCCAACCCTGACTGATTCTATTATTTCTGTTTGTCAGTAAATCATGCATCAGGATCCTTCTGGACTATTTAAAAGTTGCATATATATATATATTGATATATATATATATATATAGAGAGAGAGAGGGAGATTGATATATATATATATAGATAGATATATAGATAGATAGATATAGATATAGATATAGATATAGATATAGATATAGTTTTGGGTTTTTTGTTAAATATCAGGACCATGGTGCTACCAGAACCTGTGACACTTCAGTGTCCTCTTCTACCTACGAGTTGCCAGAGAGTCCTGAAAGTGCCACAGCTTCTTCTCCCACTTAAAGTGAAGCTACTCGTGGTGACTGCATGAACACACTTGGCTAACATTTTACTTTCTTAGAGCAATTATCTGATTAGGATGCCATAAAAAAAAACAACACCACCACCACCAACAACAACAACAACAACAAAAACCTAGAAATGGCATTTAGATTCTGTGTGGTAAATATTAGATCAGGATTAATAACATTTCCCATACTGTTTCAGGTATTAGAGCTGATAAGAAGGCACAGGCTGACCCTGAGTCCTGAGGATGCCTGAGCTGCTTGCTTCATTACTGATCTGCTCAGAAGCGGCAGATGCAGATGCTGTTGGTCTGTGGACACTGAGGTTCTCCCCCCAGGCTAACAGTGAGTGTTGTAACCCTCTCCCCACCAATAGCAATGGTGTCAGCTGCTCTGAAATCAGTCACATTTGGAAGGCTGAAAAGCTTTTTTTTTTGTTTTTTTTGGGTCAAGATTCCTTCAGCAAATTCAGCAGTTCCTGGATTCTGTAGGCTGTCATCTCCAGCTGGTGGGAGATGCAACCCAGACAGCAACTGTGTGCTGGGCTGTGTTAAGGGAAGTGTTGCCAGCAGGGCAAGGGAGGGGATTCTCCTCCTTTACTCTGCTCTCCTCACACCCCACCTGGAGTACTGTGTGCAGTTCTGGAGCCCCCACCACAAGAAGGACATGGAACTGCTGGAGAGAGTCCAGAGGAGGACCACGAAGATGCTCAGAGGGCTGCAGCAGCTCTGCTATGAGGACAGGCTGAGAGAGTTGGGGCTTTTCAGCCTGGAGAAGAGAAGGCTGCCAGGAGACCTTATAGTAGCACAGGGCAGGAGAAATGTTCTTTTTAAAAGCCAGAGGACCTTAATTTAAGAATCCAGTGCCAGTGAACCATAAAAGCAGTTAAAAGTAGCTTCATATGGACAGAAGCCTAGAGAAGAGAAGGCTTCAAGGACACCTTAGAGCAACCTTCCAGTATCTGAAGGGAGCTATGATTCGATGAGCTGTTGGTAGTTCTCCTTTTGCAGGATCTCTGGGTTGGGTTGAGCCACGTTCACAGTAACAACTACTTCAAAGTCACCAAAACACCATCAACATTGGAACCATTTGGTTGCTAAAAAAACATGTTGAGGAGAATCATAGAATGGTTTAGGTTGGAAGAGACCTTAAAGATCATCCTGTTCCAACCCCCCTGTGCCATAGGCAGGGACACCTCCCACTAGATCAGGTCGCTCAAGACCTCATCCAGCCTGGCCTTGAACACACCCAGGGAGGGAGCAGCCACAACCTCCCTGAGCGGGAGGTTCATCATCACAGAATGAGGTTGGAGGGGATGCCAAGGATCATCTGGCCCAACCTTTCTAGATGATGGTTCAGTTGAAATGTCAAGCCCAGTCTAAACTGTCCAATGTAGGGGAATCCACTGCTTCTCTTGGGAGATGATTCCAATACAACCTTCCAGTATCTGAAGGGGGCCTACAGGAAGGCTGGGGAGGGACTGTTCACAAGGTCTTGTAATGACAGGATGAGGGGGAATGGGTTCAAANGATAAGGTCTTGAGCATCCTGATCTAGTGGGAAGTGTCCCTGCCTATGGCACAGGGGGGTTGGAACAGGATGAGCTTTGAGGTCTCTTCCAACCTAAACCATTCTATGATGCTATGAATATCTAACTGATCTCACAGGGGGGAAAAATTTCTTCTGGCTTTCAATTGGAATCTCCCCATCAGTAACTTGTCCCCATTATCCCTTGATTTTGCCGTGGGATTCCTTGTAAAAATGGAGTCTCCATCCTCCTGGTAGCCACCCTTCATGCACTGGTACATGGCAATAAGGCCTCCCCTAAGCCTTCCCTCTGCTGTGTGAGAAGACAGCATTTCACAGATTGATTAATTGCTCCTAGACACTCACACCTCTCCCCCTTTCACAGGGATCTGGATCACATCTGACTTGTTTTCACACCAACAGTTTATGATGTGTGAAGCACACTGCAACTGCTATGTGGCTACCCAAGCAGCTCAAGCTGGCCACTGAGATTCACACCACTACAGAAGCATACCCCAGGGATACTTGGTTCTCTCTCAGGTGATTTTTAAGGTCTCTTCCAACCTAAACCATTCTATGATTCTATGATGGAGCATGAGCCTCACCTGGGACAAAGTCTTCATTCCAGAGGTCTGCAGCAATCTCAAACCATTGTGTGTGCTGCTGGAGAACAACTTAAAACACCTAAGCATACGAAGGGACATTGAAGCATATTTGTGCTTGGTACCTGGTGGACCTCATCATGGATTGCAGAGGTCGTTGATGTGTGCAGCCTTAGAACGCAAGAAGTCTTCTCCTCCTCTACTCTGCCCTGGTGTGACCCCATCTTGAGTACTGCCTTCAGTTTTGGGCTTCCCAGTTGAAGAGGGACAGGACTACAAGGATGATGAGGGGACTTGAGGGCATCACTGATGAGGAGAGGCTGAGGGACCTGGGGCTGCTTAGTCTGGAAAAGAGAAGACTGAGAGGGGATTTAATAAATGCTTATAAATATCTGAGGGCTGGTCAGGAGTGGGGGGACAGACTCTGCTCACTTCCTCCCTGGGACAGGACAAGGAGCAATGGGTGTAAGTTGAAGCATAAGAGGTTCCACCTCAACACAAGGAGGAACTTCTTGACTGGAAAGGTCCCAGAGCACTGGCACAGGCGGCCCTGAGAGGTTGTGGAGTCTCCTTCTCTGGAGCCTTTCCAGATCTGTCTGGATGTGTTCCTGTATGATGTGTAGGATGTGTATGGCCCTGCTGTGGCAGAGGGGGTTGGACTCGATTATCTCCTTGGTTCTTTTCAACCCCTAACATCCTGTGAGCCTGTGAAGTCCAAAGCCAGCGATAACCTCACTGCTCCTTACCGCAGAATGCAGCAGTCCTCAGATGCCCTCCTGTGACTCCTGTGGGCACTGCAGCGCCTTGCAACTCCAGACGACCTCTTAAGGACGTGTTTGGGGAAGTAAAGGTCTTGCGGTGAAGCACAGCAATGCATTGGGGAAGTCCGAGGTTTTAAAGGAAGTGAGAAATGCTCCTTCCGTAGTTTGGAATGACCTCAGTCGATCTCCTAACCCTTAAAACGTAGGCAAGATTCACGATCTTTTTACGAAGCATCTGGGTGGAAACCCCACAGCTGCCAGTGCCTGGGAGCGCCGCAGCTGCTCAGCGCTTCAGCATCCCCAGCCGCAACCCAGCGGCGCTCAGCGCTTCAGCATCCCCAGCCGCAACCCAGCGGCGCTCAGCGCTTCAGCATCCCCTGCCGCAACCCAGCGGCGCTCAGCGCTTCAGCATCCCCTGCCGCAACCCAGCGGCGCTCAGCGCTTCAGCATCCCCTGCCGCAACCCAGCGGCGCTCAGCGCTTCAGCATCCCCTGCAGCAACCCAGCGGCGCTCAGCGCTTCAGCATCCCCTGCAGCAACCCAGCAGCGCTCAGCGCCCTCTTGTGGCCTCAACGGTGGAAGCAGGAAAAACCCTTCAAGGAAAACCGCTGAAGTTCGGAGAGGCTGAGCGCTGAGGTGCCGCACACAAACCGCACCACCGACGACACCGGTGTCACAGCAGCCGCTTTGCAGAAGGAAAAAAAAACCCAGAAAACCAAACAAAACAAAACAAAAAAATCCACCATCTTCCGTCCATGCTTGCAAAAGCTGAGAACCTAACGCCAGGCTTTCTGAGAAACAAATCCCTACTGCCATCAGCAAACTGCGCTGCACAAGATGTTTTTTGACTGCAGTCATCCTAATCTCTCCAGTCCAAACAAAGACTCTCCCCACTAAAGAGGGGGGATCTGTGCAATCCCAAGCACAAATCCAGGCTGGGCAGTGCTTGGCTGCAAAGAAGCCCTGCGGAGAGGGACTTGGGGGTGCTGGTGGAGGAGAAGCTCAAGATGAGGCAGCAGTGTGCACTTGCAGGGCAGAAGAGCAAGCAGAGGCTGGGCTGCAGCAGGAGCAGTGTGGGCAGCAGGGCCAGGGAGGTGATTCTCCCCCTCTGCTGAGTGCCCACCTGGAGTAGTGCATCCAGTGCTGGAGGGATGTGGAGATGCTGGAGGTGTGCAGAGAAGGGCCCCGAGGATGCTCAGAGTCTCACAGTAGGCTGTTGATACCCCATATCTCTTTGGTGTCTCTGCCCAGGGCAGGGGAGGGGTTGGAACTAGATGATTTTTGAAGTCCCTTCCAACCCAAACCATTCTGTGGTTCTTTGAACAAAATACAGAATTTGAAACTACTGCGTGAGAAGATATTTTGGCTCTAGCAACCCCATACAAGTCCCACAAAAAAAGAAACCAAACTCCTAAAATTTGACTGACATTTTGCTTCTGAAGCTGACCACACTTTCTTTGATGGAGCCCAGGATGCCATTGGGCTCTAAGAGCACGTTGCTGGCCGTGTCCAGCTTTTCATCCACCAGTACCCCCAAGTCCTCCTCTGCAGAGCTGCTCTCAATCTCATCATCCCCCAGCCTGTGCTGATAAGGGAGATTTGCCCCCACCCAGATGCAGGACCTCGCACAAATGATTAAGTGTTTACCCCTGAGGCACACATTAGTCCTAAGATATTGAAGGCACAGCTAGAGGAGCTTACAAAGCATCCAGATAAAAAACAGTACGTGGTAGCCAAGTAATATAATCTTAGCTAATTATGTAATTACTTTAAAGGACAGAAAGGGGAAGGGAGGGGAAACAGACAAGAGTAAACATATGACAGCTGCTGGAAGGGAAAGCATCCGGAGGAAAATGGGAGGTAAGGCACTGAAACAAACTGCCCAGGGAGGTTGTGGATGCTTCGTTGTTTTAAAGTCTTCAAGACTAGGCTGGATGGGGCTTTGAGCAACCCAGGAGTGAAAGATTTACCAGCCCACAGCAGGGTGGTAAGACTGCATATTCTTTCAAGTCCCTTCCAACCCAAACCCTTCTGTGATTCGATGAAAACATACACAGAGGTAGAGAAGGAATGCAAAGGAACAGTGAGGAGCACCTGTCTAAGTGACCAAGTGTTCTCATAAGCTGAAGCATTTCCTTAAACACAACATGCTGTCACTAAGCTCACCTGGCTGGTCCAATAATCATCCTGTTAATCATCATGCTTACTGCTGTCAGTAAGCATCCCCAGCTTACTGACAACAGGATGCTATGTCTCTATTATTGCATGGGACAGAAACATGAAAATGGACGGGAGAAAAGAAGCACATGGGACAGAAACATGAAAGTTATTATTGCATGGGACAGAAATATGAAAATGGAAGGGAGAAAAGAAGCACATGGGACAGAAACATGAAAATTATTACTGCATGGGACAGAAATATGAAAATGGGAGAAAAGAAGCACATGGGACAGAAACATGAAAGTTATTATTGCATGGGACAGAAATATGAAAATGGAAGGGAGAAAAGAAGCACACGGGACAGAAACATGGAAGTTATTATTGCATGGGACAGAAATATGAAAATGGGAGGGAGAAAAGAAGCACAAAGTAAGTTTTGGCCAACCTATCATCTTTCCTCCTTCATGGAAAGACCTACCACAAGGTGAATTTTCAGCTCACGAGTGGAGCATGAGCAACCAGTCCTGGGCTCCAGCAGCACACACACCCACCCACCCTTCTAACCTTTCAAACTAAGCATGCACTGAAGTTTAGAGGCAGCAACTGGAAAGAAAGAAGTAGCATCAAGGAGACTGATATCTTTATTATGCAACAAACGGAAAAGAAAATACTTTAATAGGAGGGGAAAAAAAAAAAAATAAAACAAACAAAACCCAGAAGGTACAATTCAAAACATAACATTGAAACCAAAACACAATGCAACCTGAACATGAAAAGACAGTTGGAACAGCCATCCCCTGGTGATGGGCTGCCACGTTCCCAGTGCAAGCATCACTCATCACAAGCACACAGCTTGTTGGGCATGTCCCAGCTTCAGTGAGAAAGATCACGACCAGCAGCAGCAGCAGCATCTTGAAGCAGAATGGTTTCCTTTCCAGTCAACGCTCACCTCCTGAATGCATCTAGATGCAAAAGTTTTGTATGAAAAGTAGAAAGTCTTAAGCGAGGCAGCACCTGCCAATACAGATTTTTTTTTTTTAACAGGTGGAAATAAAGAGGATAAACATTTTGCAAGGGTTTGGGGGTTGTGGTTTGTTTTTGTTTTTTTTTTGTATTGCATTCATACACATTTGTGGCTTTAAAACCTGTGTTCAAGTCTCCCAACGTTTAAACAGGACTAAAATGCTCAGCAACTCCAGCACCAAGTGATGGCTAATTATTGCTATAGAAAAAATTTGCTTCCCAGAGTTTTAAGAGTGATGTCATTTCACTTGCAATTCTCAAGATAGGTTTAGGTTCAAGTAATAGAAATAACTTCTTTCCAGTGTCCATGAGGTGCTCTGAATCTGTATTGGCTGTAAGCATTTATTGCCAGATCATAGAAATATATTATTGACTCTAAAAAAAAAAACCACCAAAGGTTAACTAAACCCACATCTGGCTATTAAATCCTTTAGGAAAGGTAATGCAGTCATCAAGTCACCATGGGACGTGGTTTTAGTTTAAAAAGCTGAAACTTTAGCATTGGGCTACCCTGGAACTCCTTCCTAAGGGCACCATTTCAGAGTTGGCTTCAGAGGGCAAAAGTCAAAATCCAAACAAGCTTTTTTGGTTGGATTGGTGAACCACTCCACTCAGTTTATGGTCACACAAGCACTAGAGCTGACACATGAGTGAGAACACACAGACAAAATCTGGGGGGGGGCAGAGAGGGAAGCTGGGGTGCAAGATCAAAATGCTGTATTTAGCCAGTAACAAAATACAAAACGTGGAAGTTGTTCTAGAAAGGATTAAAAAAATCTTTAGACATTTCTGAAATAGGCCAACTTGTTCTGCATTTCAGCCAGCTGTGCCTTTAGGTCACGTTTTACACTCTAAAAAGAACGCAAGATAGAAATGTCAGCTTATACTGTAGAGTGGTTTAGTTCCAACACTTTACTGTGCTACAATAAAGATTCAGTTCTGACTCTGCAGAATGAGACATTTCAACCTCACCAGTTTGGGAACATGGAATATCCCAGTATTGGAAGAAAAACTTCTCTTTGGAGAGCAAACAGGAGCCAGGACAGAAGTAATAGATTGTACTTTAGCTGCACAACTGATGTTATTACACATAAATCACCGAGCAGGTCTGTAAAATTACTGGGAATGTTTCCCACCATGTATACAAGACCCAGGAAGAACAGTATCTGACAACAGGAGATGACTGACACGATGAAGAATCAGTCCTAAAATGTATAGATTCAGAACAGTCTCTCTTTAAACCTCCAAAACGTAACCTGTGCAGCTCCACCCACTGCTGTGCAGTGGCTTAAGCCATGCAGCTCTACCCATTGCTGTGCAATAGCTTAAGCCATGCAGCTCTACCCATTGCTGTGCAATGGCTTAAGCCATGCAGCTCTACCCACTGCTGTGCAGTGGCTTAAGCCATGCAGCTCCATCCACTGCTGTGCAATGGCTTAAGCCATGCAGCTCTACCCATTGCTGTGCAATAGCTTAAGCCACACAGCTCCATCCACTGCTGTGCAATGGCTTAAGCCATGCAGCTCTACCCATTGCTGTGCAATGGCTTAAGCCACGCAGCTCATTTCCATTAGTATTTAACTAATTTTTTTTAAACCCAAACAACTTAGTTTTTACAGAGATATTCCATTTCAAGTCAACTTGCATTATTGCTCTGTTCTCTCTAATGATGGTTTTGCTGAGCATGTTGAAATGTAGAATAGAAACTCTTAAAATAACACTGACAACTATTTCAGAGCAAGTTTTTTCTTCTTCTTAGGTTATTCTTTCAAGGCTTTTTATAAGCTTGGACATCTCCTGCATCCACAGTCTTACAAAGTTAAGTTCCTCTCTGAGAGTCAGTAGGTTTGAAGCCAACTAGTTCTCTAGTTAGCCAGCCTTCCAGGAAAAAAACAGAACAGATGGAAACTTGAATTCCAAATGCAAGAACAGAAGTTCTCAAAAAGCTCCAAGAAAAGGAAAAAACTAGATGGTCACACACAGGGAAAAAAAACCCACCCCTTTAGCATGTCATCTTGGATTGCTCGGAATGTATTTCACCTTCCTTAGTAGTTGGGAGCACAGGGAAAGCTCCTGACCCATCACTTTAGCAAGCAAGCAAGCATCCTACTTCAGTTGTGCTCCAAAGGGTGGGGGAGGGAAAAATAGATGTAATTACTCCTAGGCAATAGCATTGTTCTTTCTTAATGGAAAATGAAAAGAAACAGCCCCTGCTCTGCAGGTTGAACTATGGGAAACAAAGATTTTTATTTCTGAAGCTGTTATTTTCAGTCAGACAATTGTAACTATAAAAACCAATTGACAGCAAACAAAGCTGTGTCCTTGGGCAGGAGGAGAAAAAAAAATTAATTATCATTTCAGAGGTATCTTTGCAAACAACAGCTGGACTTAAAGGAACTCAACAGTGCAACAGAGCATCTTTGTGTGTCTTTCTGAAGATACTATCAAAACTGGGTTTGATGAATTAAAGCATGATTAATAAAAGAAACTGTACAATTACAGAGTAGTAAAAGTTAAGTCTGTCAAGACAACAGTGAGATGTTCCCAAGAGGTCCCTAATTCAGATCTCAGTAAAGATGTCAAGTTTGAGTTTCAGTAAAATCATTTCTGAAAAGTCCTTTAGGAGAACAGAGAAAACATAAAGCCTGCAAAGTGGTCACTGAATACATTTCCATCAATAGACACTTCAGATCCCCACCAGAATTAATGTAGCTCTTCTCTCAGGTAATCAATAAGATGAAGGGAGAGGCTACACTTTAAAAGTTCACATGACAGGATTCTTGGACTGCATTTTGGTATTGGGCTTCTTCATCGAGCTGAAGATTCTAAACAAAATGAAAACAACATCAAAATGGACCAACACTCAAGATGTAGCACAGTCCTTAACTTCATCATTCATTTCCCACACCTTTACATAGGAACTGGCACCTTAAGACAAAGGCTCTCCATCTTTCTGTGTAGTGCTAGCTGATTGTTTATGTTGCACAGTGTATTTTACTTACCCAAGCACCAAGAGATACATGAGACAGAAGCAGCAGATGAGTGGGACAAGGCTCATTAAGCAGGAGGGTCCACCTCCTCTCTCTGGCTCAATTACATTACAGAATAGCCAGCTCAGGGAGCTGACTGTGTCATGCCTTCCTTGTCACAGGGCTTTAGCCAGCCACAACATCCTCCATTAATAACAAACTGTGATGCTCAGACAACAGCCATCACAGATTGCTGAGAATGTACTGCTTCAAATGAGAAAGCAAACACATAGAAGATGGGAGGTGGAACCATGCTGCTTTTGAAGAGCTATCTCCAAACTGTTGACATGGCAGAGCAACACACCTCTGTGTGAAATTCTGGCAGCTTCATAGAATGGTTTAGGTTGGAAAGGACCTTAAAGATCAGCCAGTTCCAACCCCCTGCCATAGAACAGGTTGCTCAAGGCCTCATCCAGCCTGGCCTTCAACACATCCAGGGAGGGAGCAGCCACAACCTCCCTGGGCAACCTGTGCCAGCGTCTCACCACCCTCACTGTGAAGAACTTCCTAACATCCCGTTTCAATCTCCCCTCTGCCAGCTTAAACCCATTACCCCTCATCAAAATTACCCCCACATCAAAATTAGCCCCTCATCAAAATTCCAATCATCAGCTTTACACCCTCAAAGATGCAAGATGAACCCATGCTAAAGCTCAATCCTCTGTATTAACCTCCTAGCTCTTTTGAGCCCTTGTCACAGCACAAAGAACAACATAAAGATGGCAAAGATGCTGCAAGCAGTGAGGTTGCCTATGCCTCAAATACTATGCTGGTCCCACACAAAACTCAAGCTCTGTACCCCAAAGTCTGGCAAAGTGTGGAAGCTACCCCACAAAACTCTCCAGCTCTCTGATCCCACAGGGAGATCACCATTGACTGGCTTGACTTAAAACCCACCTCCTGGCTACACCTCTTTATGCAGCTCTGCACCTACTCCAAGGTCATTTACTCAAAGTGAGCCTGAAAGAAGGCAACCAGAACAATGATTTAAAGCCACATCTCTATTTCACATTGCAGCTTTCCTCACAGTGTACTGGAAGAGAAGCTGCAGTAGCAATACCAGCTAGTCAAGCTGCACTTTGGAGTCCTGAGATTACAATTTAGCCATTTCTGCCAGAAAAGGTCAAAAATGTCAATAAAGCAGAGGGGCATAGGTTTTATTTCCCCCCAGAAGCAGCAGTAATAAACTCTTCTGGAGGAACAAATAGTTCAGATTAAGAACTCAAAGCTTAAGTCATCAGTTTGGAGCAGAGCTTAACTGTTGACAACACCTACTTCCTGGAGGACTTCATGTTGAGAGCAGAAGGTCTGAGAGCAGACAGGTTTACTTCTGAGCTCTGTACAGAGCAGGAACACAGCGTGTACAGAGCACAACAAGTTTGGTACAAGTTTTATTTGCCATTTTTATTTCTAGAATATGTTACCATTTATCCACACAAACACACCTCAAAGAAGCAAAAGCTTACCACGAATTCTCCGTAGTCAAACCGGTGTCTTAGGTTTAGATGGCTGACAAGATTTCTAGTAACCTGGTTAGTGTCTGCCCAAGGAAGAGATACACAGATGGGACAGATCTGGATTTTGGAGGGGAAAGGGAAAAAGAGAGAATTGAAAAGTTACTGGCAGTACAGAATGCATTAAAGACATGTTCTACGGGAAAAAACTAATCTACTACTCAGCTGCTACCAAAATACAGAAAGGATGATCACACAAAACCACAGTTCTAAGTGTTGTTCTTCTTCTCCTCAGTTGTGCAACATTCAAAACTACATTTGGACTTGCCAAATTTTTTTAAGTGTTTCTCTTAGGAGTGGAGGGTTAGCACGTCTGGCATTCTTTTTTTTTTGTCAACTTCTGCTGTTTACAATTTAGAAAAGAAAATTATCACTGCACCCTACTTATTGTTTGGGAGAACTGAGATGGTCGAGTAAGATGGAAGACAAATTAACACACCCTATAGAGAAGAGAAGAAAAGAACAGAAAACCAACCAGGTTTTACTCCTTCAGTGCCTTTGATGATCTTAAGTCTACTTTTCAGTTAACTGTAGGCTTCACACGAAACAACAATTGTACCCTAACTGAGATTCTACAGAAGCAGATCTGAAGAAGAGTGTCAGACTCCAAACCTGAGCTTGTTACACATCCAGATAAACAAAACAGCTGCATCTGAAATGCCTTGGGACCAACAAGAAGCTGGACAGGAAACACTTTCACATGGAAGCCACTCCTCAAGTTTAACATGCTGTATTAATCCTATTGCATTTTTCAGACCACAGGGATCTTCACAGATAAAGAGCAGCTGCTGCACATTTAAGACTGGTCACAATGAGAATGAAAGCAGCTTAAGAAGCACACTGAAGTGACTCTACTTACTACAGGAACTATGTGGTAAAGGTGTCTGTTGTTACAGTGATCCAGCAAGCGCTGTCTGGTGAAATTGGCTTCCTGACACAGAGGGCATTTGAAAGTTGGGTGTCCACTGCAAAGAGAAATACACAGCATTGAATAGAACCAACTTGCAGAAGCAGTCTCGCAGAAAAGCTTCATTCATCTGTTACCTTCTCATTGTTTCCCTTTCCTTTATCACCCTCACTGACACAGCGGTGGATCTAACGC
Organism: Psilopogon haemacephalus; assembly: GCA_013396835.1. Lineage (NCBI taxonomy): Eukaryota > Metazoa > Chordata > Aves > Piciformes > Megalaimidae > Psilopogon > Psilopogon haemacephalus. The sequence continues at coordinate 59,040 of VWZI01000089.1, forward strand.
TCCTCCAAGTTGCAATTCGAGAGCACATTTACTATCTGTACACATAAATGCATCCCTCTGAGACCTGGACTTCAGGAAATTATTTTGTTCCAACTGCAGCTGCACCCTGCTGTCACTTACTCCTAACATCATTTAGTGAAAAATCCTTCAGGAAAGCACTGAGGACAAAAAAAATCTGAAGTAGAGATAAAAACAGAAGGAACTACAGGGTGCTTTTTAAATGCAACTTGTGGCAGATATTCACATGGGGGTCTTTCTAAGTTAGTAAAAGCTTGCACTATGACTGTGTGGGATCACTTGGATGGAGCAAAGCTGGAGGTGGGGAGATTCAGATTGGATGTGAGGAGGAAGTTGTTGAGCATGAGAGTGGTGAGGCCCTGGAAAAGGGTTGCCCAGGGGAGTGATTTGGGCCACATCTCTGGAGGTGTTTAAAGCAAGGCTGGGTGAGGCTCTGGCCAGCCTAACCTAGGGTAGGGTGTCCCTGGGCATGGCAGGCAGGTTGGAACTAGATGATCCTTGTGGTCCCTTCCAACCCTGAGTGATTCTATGATCTGAATACCAGCTATTAAAAAATATAAATATATAAGCAGCCTACCTTGTTTCTCCTTGAAGGATCTGATTATTAGGCATCTCTCCATTACCAGATATTGCATCACTCCTGCTGCTTTAAATGAAAGAAAAAAACAAAAAACAAAAACCAGTTAAAATGGAGATTATTTTAGTCCACAAGCAAGAAGAAACTGCTCAGCCATGCTGATCATCCTAAGAACTTTACCAGTCACAAACCTGGTCACAGTAGATATTTTTTTATATATACTGCAGTATTTAAGCACAGGTTTCTGCAGTGGCCTAGCCAATAAACAGTAATATAACAATATCCAGGCACTTTGGTGGAAAATTGCTGCAGCTAGTTGTAACAACACCTTAAATTTCCACTTTCAGTATTTTGATGGGTTGGAAACCAAACACAGAGAAGTTCAGACTGCTAAAACCAGAAAGAATGAAGTGAAAAGAAAGTCAATACAGGTCAGGCTATATATAATAAAGCCATATAAAACTCGTATGAAAAAGGTCTTCAAAAATAAGTAAAAATCCCAACCAAACCAAATACACCAGTGAGAAGGCATGAAAAAAATAAGTTCTTTAGCTTTACTGTCTGAAAAGAAATGGAAAGTGTCATTTTTATTTTATGGTGTGAAACATACTGGAGTTCCTTGTATAGCAGAGCAGTTCAAAATGAATTCAATCAGAGAGCAAAAGCTTGAACCAGAAATATTTTGAAACAGGATACCCACTAAAACAGACTTGGGAAGGGAGAGGGGGGGAATAAAAAGAGACAAGGAAAATAAAAAGGGAACTTCCCTGGGGCCAAATGTTACGAAATACATTACAAAGTAAGCTGCTCAAATGCTGTTGAGGCAAGAAAAGTGAGCTGCAAATAACTGCACACTTTTTAGGAGAGTCCCTAGAAGACATTTCAAAGCAAGCATTATGCAGAAAGGTTTTTCTTCTGTTTGCTAAAAGTAAAGAAAAGGACCTGGAAAAACTGACACTTTTTGGAAGTGGACAAATGATTACTGCAAAAAGAAGGCAGGCCCTGGAAAAAAAAACCAAAACAAATCTTCTCCTGGGGTGGGGTAGGGAAAGAAGAAGATGCACTGTTTATACATAAAGCATCCTGATTACCTGTTCCCTGTTGAATCTTGGGAAATCTGTAAGTTGGGAATAACAGAAGAAACACCATATTCATCCTGATACTTCTTACAGGTTTTATAATGCTGTCTCATCCAGGAAAATCTAACCTGTAAATGAAATGCCAAATTACTGGAATGACACAGTCCAGGGACAGAAGGAAGAGATCATTCTGCCAACAGAAACCAATGCATGCAGGAATATCACAGACATCATATGCAGCAGAGACCAGAAGTTCTCTCTCAGCTCCCCAACAGGAGACCTTAAATTCCATTCTCCAGAGAGCCTCTGTCGCTCTGTGAGACTGAAGAACATCCCCACTCTCCAAATCCCCAACAGCCAGGCACCTTACAGCTCACTCAGGGCAAGCTCCATTTAACTGAAACAAAGTCACAGGAACCACACCTCCCACATCCAGGATCAATAACTGATGAGCTACAACAGAGTATGGGACAAGCACCACTGCTCCTTCAGTCTTCTCTGGCTTGCAGTTACCTTATGCAGGGCAAAATCTTTTTTGGATTAGGTACGTTCTGAGAATATTTAACTTTCCTCCTTGAGAGGGAAAGAACAAAAAGAAGTGGGGAGGGAGGGGAAGCTGAATGAACACCACCTTAAGGTTGTCTGTCCACCTTAAATGCAAAGATAATGAGTTGCCTGTTGCCTCCATTTGTCAGCAGACAGCTGTGCTGGATATGCCCCAAATCAGAATTTCGGGTCCAACAGCACTCGTCACCAAGTGCTCACAGGTTGAACACGACCACATCTCAGACATCTGTGCCTAAATTGCATTAAAGTTCTTAGGGGGATTTGTTTGGTTGTTCCTTCCAGTTTACCAGCTTGCTACCTATTTCCTCTTCCCACCTTTTCATCCTAGTGAACCATGTGGAACAAAGTAAGCAGCTTGGCTTTCCACGAGCGCTCATCTTCACACTGGCAGAACTAAGTCCCAAAATGGAAGGAAACAAACATGAAGACTACCTGGATTTGAAGCAATTTGATCTCAACAAAAGGTGTGGCTGAAACCCTGCATCTATTTAGAACAGAAGAGAGCCTCCTCTTGATTTCAGTGGGGGTCAAAACTTGTGGTGAAAACAATGACTCCTTTAAAAAGGAAACGGTGACGGAGCAATGGGGCAGGAAGAAAATAGATTGGGAGTACATTGAAGTAATCAACAGGAGGGTTTTTTTGCTTTTAAATTAAAACTTCACAGTAGCTCCAACAATTTCCATGTACACAGAGAAAGTTTCTGAGGTTTTCCATCTGCCTTCAACTTTGTCAGCTGCCTATTTTTTTTCTCGGCTACCTGCAAGCATTTTGGTGAATTTTACCTGCAATTTTCATTTACACAGAGAAAGTTTCTGAGGTTTTCCATTTGCCTTCAACTTTGTCAGTTGCCTTTTTTCCCCCAGTTTGACAGGTGCTTGCAAGCATTATGGTGAATTTTACCTGCAAGAATTTTCAGTCACCTAGAGAAAGTTTCTGAGGTTTTCCATTTGCCTGCAACTTTGTCAGTTGCCTATTTTTTTCCCAGCTACCTGCAAGCATTTTGGTGAATTTTACCTGCAAGAATTTTCATTTACATAGAGAAAGTTTCTGAGGTTTTCCATTTGCCTGCAACTTTGCCAGTTGCCTATTTTTTCCCCAGCTACCTGCAAGCATTTTGGTGAATTTCACCTGCAAGAATTTTCATTCACCTAGAGAAAGTTTCTGAGGTTTTCCATCCACCTTCAACTTCATCAGTTGCCTTTTTTTCCCCCAATTTGACAGCTACCTGCAAGCATCTTGGTGTGTTTTTTGTAGTTTTGTGGAAAAAACTGCCTCTCCACTCAAAAAGTCCTTACAGGCAACACAAGCTCCTCTTTTAGTTTACACCTGTCAAGCATATCTAGCAGGGACTGCATGCCTGGTACATGCACATGCCATACAAAGCCAGGTTCAAGCTGCTATAGGCTCTTCAGGGAGAGCCCAGGGAGGTTGTGTCTGCTCCCTCCCTGGATGTGTTCAAGGCCAGGCTCGATGAGGTCTTGAGCGTCCTGATCTAGTGGGAGGTGTCCCTGCCTATGGCACAGGGGGGTTGGAACTGGATGATCTTTGAGGTCTCTTCCAACCTAGACCATTCTATAATTCTATGATTCAGCCTCCAGGCAACAACACACCCCACACGTGTGTCTGGTAAAAAAAAAAAGAAAAAAATAAGAAAGAAAGAAAAACAAAAAAAAAAAAGGTATGGAACTTTTTGTAAAGTTTTACTCTACCTGCTTCTCACAGCATCTACAGCCCCCAGAAGCTTTCTTCATACTGTTTTCAACATCTAGAGCCCTTTTGGGATATGTCCTTTCTTTTTTAGTCACGCTCCCCCGGCAGAGAGGACAGTGCGTTCCACTTTCTCTGATAGCTGTCAAGAAGCACTTCCTGCAAAACCTACATTAAAAAGTTAAACCACAAACATGGGTTAGGCCAAGTGAAAGAAGAGTTGGATGCTTTATGTCCTAGAAAGAGAGCTGGGTAGTTATTAGGG
>VWZI01000089.1:66894-85842 GCA_013396835.1 Psilopogon haemacephalus
TATTAATTTTTTTTTTTTTTTTTTTAAAGATTAAATGAAACCAACAGCCCTGCCAACTTTTTTATTCCTATATATATAAATGCCTTTGTGAAATGAGATCTCGGCGGTGAAAACTTGTGGAAGCGCTCTTAAAATCTGGCCGTTGGCAAGGGGCAGCTGCTGCTGGAGAGGCAAAATTTGGGCTGTCTCTGCACAGCTACTGTACAACTTTGTACCCAAACTACTTTTTTTTTTTTCTGTAGCTGTTCTTTTGGTTGCTTTCTTGACAATGCTGCTGCTGCTGCTGCTGCAGGAACAGCACAGCTCCTCCTTGCCAGTGTGAAAAGAGCAGGGATTTTGTTCTGGGGGAGCAGTCAAAGATGGATGTGAAAGGAAAGGGGACAGGAGAAGGCCNAGGAAAGGGGACAGGAGAAGGCCATGTAAATGCAGGAGGATCAGAAGGTGCCACGTCAGAGGGGAAGAGCATCCTTTGCTCCTGCCAGGTGTATCACTACCAACAAGACTACAAACTCCTGTAGCTTATTCCACACATATAAAAAGTTTATCCATTTTTTTAGGTGTACAGGTTGCCATAAATCCAGTAACTTTTTTCCTATATTTTTTTACTACTTTCTTCTGGCAGACCAGGGTGGGTTTTGTGCAGTTACTCAAATGTTCACACAACTCCCAGCCTTTAGAGCAGCAGCGTCCAATTTTTTTTTTTTCTCTGACTGAGGAATTTTCATTCCCAGGGACAGATGTCAAAGAGGGAAGCAGCTTTCCCAGCCACATGAAACACTGACTTTCTCTTCCCCAAAAGGAGACATTTCTGATGCTGTGAAAAACTAGTAAAGACCTAAACTCTTTTGTTAGAATGATAGAACTGGTTTAGTTTGAAAGTATCTTTAAGAAGATCATAGAATGGTTTAGGTTGGAAGGGACCTCAAAAGCTCAGCCAGTTCCAACCCCTCTGTGCCTCTGTGCCATAGGCAGATTTGTTTGTTGGGGTATTTTGGTAGTTTGTTTAGTTTTTGTTGGCTTTTTGTTTCTTTTGTTTTGCAATAAAGGCAGCATTCAGTACTTGCTCTCCTTTCAAGGTGGCTTTCGCTTGCCAACTTCACCGAGTCTCATCTTGCACTGCAGATGGAAACTTTGCTGCCGTCCCTGACAGTAGGCAGCATTCCTGAGATTGTTTTGAGGGGGAACTGGAAGAAATGTCTTCCAGTTTATTTGGTGCTGTAGCAGGTGAAGTGCTGTTGCTTGTTATTGATCTCCAGCACTGCACTGTCATCATCAATGACTTCTACACAAGGCAGAACAGAGCTGCAAGCAAGCAGGACAGGCTGCTGTTGAAGCCAGTCTATCTGTATATCCTGGACCAGCACCAAGTTCAGGACTGCTGCATGGTGAAGCATCTGACAGTATTTTTTTTTTTTTTTAATCCTCATCAACCCCTCCTCCCCAACCCCTCACCAAAAACCACAACCAAAAAAAACCCCCACGACAAACTCAAAATTACATTTTTTTAAATGAAATTTATAGTAACATTTCATTTATAATAAAAATAAACCAAACCCCTGTAAATCAAAACAATGCTTATGAAAAATCAAAGCAGGTCCATGCAGGTTATCCACAACAAACTCAAAACTATATATTTTTAGTGATACTGACATTTATTCCATGCAGGTTACCCACAGCAAACTCAAAACTATATATTTTTACATGAAATTGACATTTATTTATTTTTAAAAGTTGCAAATCAAAACTATGCCTATGAAAAATCAAAGCAGGTCCATGCAGGTTATCCACAACAAACTCAAAACTATATATTTTTAATAAAATTGACATTTATTTATTTTTAAAAGTTGTAAGTCAAAATAATGCCTATGAAAAATCAAAGCAGCTCCATTCAGGTTATCCACAACAAACTCAAAACTATATATTTTTAATAAAATTGACTTTTTTTTTTTTAAGTTGCAAATCAAAACAATGCCTATGAAAAATAAAAGCAGGACCATGCAGGTTATCCACAACAAACTCAAAACTATACATTTTTTGTGATATTGACATTTATTCCATGCAGGTTACAAAATTCTCAACAGTTATCCACAACAAAATCAAAACTATATATTTTTAATAAAATTGACTTTTTTTTTTTTAAGTTGCAAATCAAAACAATGCCTATGAAAAATCAAAGCAGGTCCATGCAGGTTATCCACAACAAACTCAAAACTATATATTTTTAATAAAATTGACTTTTTTTTTTTTAAGTTGCAAATCAAAACAATGCCTATGAAAAATCAAAGCAGGTCCATGCAGGTTATCCACAACAAACTCAAAACTATATATTTTTAATAAAATTGACGTTTATTTATTTTAAAAAGTTGTAAGTCAAAATAATGCCTATGAAAAATCAAAGCAGCTCCATTCAGGTTATCCACAACAAACTCAAAACTATATATTTTTAATAAAATTGACTTTTTTTTTTTTAAGTTGCAAATCAAAACAATGCCTATGAAAAATCAAAGCAGGTCCATGCAGGTTATCTACAACAAACTCAAAACTATATATTTTTAATGAAATTGTCTTCTTTTTTTTAAAGTTGCAAATTAATGCTTATGAAAAATAAAAGCAGCTCCATGCAGGTTATCCGCAACAAACTCAAAACTATGTATTTTAAAATGAAATTTACATTTATTTATTTTAAAAAGTTGCAAATCAAAACAATGCTTATGAAAAATCAAAGCAGGACCATGCAGGTTATCCACAACAAACTCAAAACTATATATTTTTAATGAAATTGTCTTCTTTTTTTTAAAGTTGCAAATTAATGCTTATGAAAAATAAAAGCAGCTCCATGCAGGTTATCCGCAACAAACTCAAAACTATGTATTTTAAAATGAAATTTACATTTATTTATTTTAAAAAGTTGCAAATCAAAACAATGCTTATGAAAAATCAAAGCAGGACCATGCAGGTTATCCACAACAAACTCAAAACTATATATTTTTAATGAAATTGTCTTCTTTTTTTTAAAGTTGCAAATTAATGCTTATGAAAAATAAAAGCAGCTCCATGCAGGTTATCCGCAACAAACTCAAAACTATGTATTTTAAAATGAAATTTACATTTATTTATTTTAAAAAGTTGCAAATCAAAACAATGCTTTATGAAAAATCAAAGCAGGACCATGCAGGTTATCCACAACAAACTCAAAACTAATTTTTTTAAATGAAATTGACCATTTAATTTATTAAAAAACCCCAAAACTGTAAATCAATGCCTTATGAAAAACCAAAGCAGCCCCATGCAGGTTATTAACACTCTATTATTAATGGCAAAAAAAAAAAAGGACATTTTCATGACCATGTTTAAGGCACAATTTGCTTGGCTCTTCTGCAGCAGCCCTTATCAGCTGTTGGGGTGATTCACGTGGACATACTCTAAGAATGACCCATCTAGAACACTTTCAACAAGAACTTCTCCAATGGTGTTTATGTCCTGGAAGGAAACAAAACAAAACAATAAAAAAAGTAGGGTATGTTCTTATTAAGATAGTAAAATCTGCAGCCCAGACAGCCAACCCTGTGCGGGGCTGCGTTAAGAGAAGCTGTGGCCAGCAGGGCAAGGGAGGGATTCTCGTCCTTTTACTCTGCTCTTGTCAGACCCCACCTGCAGCACTGTGTGCAGCTCTGCAGCCCCCAGCACAAGAAGGACATGGAACTGCTGGAGAGAGTCCAGAGGAGGGCCACAAAGATGCTCAGAGGGATGCAGCAGCTCTGCTCTGAGGACAGGCTAAGAGAGAGCTGGGGCTCTGCAGCCTGGAGAGAAGGCTTCCAGGAGATCTTATAGTAGCATTCCAATATCTGAAGGGGGCTGGAGAAGGGCTGGGGAGGGACTGTTCACAAGGTTTTGTAATGACAGGACGAGGGGGAATGGGTTTAAGCTGGCGGAAATTGGATGTTAGGAGGAAGTTGTTTGCAGTGAGGGTGGTGAGATACTGGCACAGGTTGGCCAGGGAGGTTGTGGCTGCTCCCTTCCTGGAGGCATTCAAGGCCATGTTGGATGAGGTCTTGAGCAACCTGTTCTAGTGGGAGTTGTCACTGCCTATGGCACAGGGGGGTTGGAACTGGATGATCTTTGAGGTCCCTTCCAACCTAAACCATTCTATGATTCTATGATGAGGCCCTGAGCGACCTGTTCTAGTGGGAGGTGTCCCTGCCTATGGCACAGGGGGGTTTGGAATTGGCTGAGCTTTGAGCTCCCTTCCAACCTAAACCCTTCTATGATTAATGTTTTAAAGGTTTCATTTTTACTGCTTCGGTTGCCAGTTAACAAAATACTGCTTTGGGGTGGGTTTTACATCCCCGTTTAAAGTTTACTGCCTAACTTCCTGCTCTTTAGTGGTGAACACTGCAAGACAAAGGGAGAGAAATCCATATGAAACTTGAAAGAAATGAGGGTGTCAAATGCTCAAACAGCTTAATTCAGTGACTATGCAAACCTCGAGATGTATGGAAGTAAATACTCCAGTCCTAGCTATACTTCATGTCAGCTGTCGTTGAAGTGCATTGGTCTGCCTCTGCTGTCTGTGTGGGAATTACAGGCTCAAGTGACTAAGACAGTTCCTCACCCCACCCACCACGTGGACATAATGTTCCTCGGTACTTCTGCATCACGTGGAGACAAAAATGTTTTATCCCTTTGGCATTGTGTCAGGATGAGTTACAAACACAGACAGAGGAAGGCTCTAGCTGATGCTCTGGAGGAGCATGTTGAGGCTTGTGCTGCGTTTTCTGTTTTGCAGCCTGCTCAGACAGCAAACAGCTGCAGCATCTTTCAGAGGTTCAACTGCGTCTTCTCGGGTTCTTACAGGATAAGAAAATAGGCTGTTGAAGCTTTCATTTGAAGCACCTAAGTTTCCATTTGAGGATCTTGAAGTCAGTTATAAACATGAGTCAGATTGATAGGTTCATAGAAAGGTTTGGGGTGGAAGGGACCTTGAAGATCCGAGGGCTGGAGCACCTCTGCTGTGAGGACAGGCTGAGAGAGTTGAGGCTCTGCAGCCTGGAGAAGGCTTCCAGGAGACCTTAGATTAGCCTTCCAGAATCTGAAGGAGGCCTACAGGAGGGCTGGGGAGGGACTGTTCACAAGGTCTTGTAATGACAGGATGAGGGGGGATGAGTTTAAACTGGCAGAGGGGAGATTTAAATGGGATGTTAGGAGGAAGTTCTTCACAGTGAGGGTGGTGAGACACTGGCACAGGTTGCCCAGGGAGGTTGTGGAGGCCCAGGGAGGTTGTGGCTGCTCCCTCCCTGGAGGTGTTCAAGGCCAGGCTGGATGAGGTCTTGAGTGACCTGTTCTAGTGGGAGGTGTCCCTGCCTATGGCACAGGGGGGGTTGGAACTGGATGATCTTTAAGGTCTCTTCCAACCCAAACCATTCTATGATTCTATGATCATCCATTTCCACCCACCCTGGCACTGACAGAGACACTGTCCACCAGACCAGATTGCTCAAAGCCTCATCCAACCTGGCCTTCAACACCTCCAGGGAGGGGACCACCACAACCTCCCTGGGCAACCTGTTCCAGTGCCTCACCACCTTCACTGTAAAGAATTTCCTTCTAGCATCCAGTCTAAGTCTGCCCTGCTCAAGCTTCAATCCATTCCCTTTCATCCTATTTAGAAATGAGGTAATGGAGGACCTATCCCTAGTCCCACCATGAGGCAACAACAGAACTGAGGACAGAATCCCCAAATTGATGTCTCTGAGTACCAGACTGTGCACTTCCTGCATTCAGTTGCTACACTTTATGACTCTGGAGCAGTTACCTGCTCAGTTCTTTTCCTGACTTCTTGATGGCAAAAGGTACACCTAAAGGATACAAGTCAAATACTTTACAAGTAGCACTACTCACTATGTAGTCTTCATAATGGAGTGTATGTCTGAGTTGGAGATGCCTTATAAAATTGCTGCTTGGATCTCTCTCGAGTGTCAAACAACAAATTGGACAACACTAGAAACAAATGGAAGGAAATACTCAGTTATCCATTTCTTTATCATTCAAAGAATAGAATAGAATCACAGAATCAGTCAGGGTGGGAAGGGACCACGAGGATCATCTAGTTCCAACCCCTCTGCCATGCCCAGGGACACCCTATCCTAGACCAGGCTGCCCACAGCCTTTGCCAGCCTGGCATCAAACACCTCCAGAGATGTGGCCCCAACTGCCTCCATGGGCAACCCATTCCAGCCTCTCACCACTCTCATGCTCAACAACTTCCTCCTCACCTCCAATCTGAATCTCCACACCTCCAGCTTTGCTCCATTCCCCCAGTCCTGTCACTCCCTGAGAGCCTAAAAAGTCCCTCCCCAGCTTTTCAGTAGGCCCTCTTCAAATCCTGGAAGGCCACAAGAAGGTCACCTGGGAGCCTCCTCTTCTGCAGCCTGCACAGCCCCAACTCTTTCAGGCTGTCCTCATAGCAGAGGTGCTGAAGCCCTCTGAGCATCCTCATGGCCCTTTTCTGGACACGCTCCAGCATGTCCACATCCCTCTTGTAATAGGGACTCCAGAACTGGATGCAGTACTCCAGATTGGGGTCTCACCAGGGCAGAATAGAGGGGAATATATATACATATATATATACATGGGGAGAAAATGTGGCTATGGGGCAACTTCTTCCTCCACTGTCAAAAGCAATCCATTAAGGGATTTTCTTTTTTGTTCTCTCCCATCAGTGATGCTTGCTAAAGTTAATCAGTTTAGCAGATGAAGTCAGTAAAATAAATACTTAGGTACATTACCACTGCTCTCCTTTCCAGTCTGTGGTAAGTAAGACAGTGATCCATCAGCTCATCCTCAGCTACTTGGCACTGGCAGTAAGGACAGGAATATCTGGGAATAGGAGGCAGAGTATAGTTAGCAGATGCAGACACAACAGATATGTTTTTATCACTACAAGCCAAAAAAAAAAAAAGAATATTTAGAATTCTCTGGCCAGATGTCATTAGGAACTTCTTTTGCCACAGCTTAAATGCAGCATGGGTGCATGACATGCACCTGTGTGTGATCTATGCTGTGCTGGCAAAAGGTCACCTTGCTAATGGATGCAGCGAGCACTGCACGGAACGGTGCCAGCACATCAGGATATTGATCCAGAGAAGCACTTCTTAACATCACCGTGACCTTAGGAGAAGAATGGATGAAAATACTGAACACAATCACTACAGGCATTTGATAAAAGCATCATTTCAATGCTCTGATTCACTTGGGGCATGCGTGACCAAACTGCCAATTCTCAGGGAGCCCTCATTAAGCAGCGCCACTTTCGCGCAGAGGATTCCTGCTTAGTTTTCAGCACAGAGCATGGTTTTGTGGCCTGGTGGAAACACTGCTTTCAAGGTTAGTGCAGTTTTCAGATGTGCCTGGGTAAAGAAATGCTCATGGGTTTTTTGAGCATGAAAAGAAGAACAGCTCTTCTGGGTGGTTCTTTTAATTTCGGCAGATTGCTTGCTCACAAAACCTATCTGCTCAGTAAAGGATTCATGCTGAATTCCCAGGCAGAAATAAGTGTCAATTCAAAAGAAAAAAAAAATTAAAAGAAATTAAAAGAAGAATAAAGAAAAGAAAAGAAAAGAAAAGACAAGACAAGAAAAGGAAAGGAAAGGAAAGGAAAAAAAAAGAAAAGAAAAGAAAAGAAAAGAAAAGAAAAGAAAAGAAAAGAAAAGAAAAGAAAAGAAAAGAAAAGAAAAGAAAAGAAAAGAAAATTAAAAGAAAACGAAAAAAGAAGAAAAGAAAATAAAAGGAAAGAAAAGAAAAGAGAAAAGAAAAAGACAAGAAAAGGAAAGGAAAGAAAAGAAAAAAGGAAAAGAAAAAAAAGAAAAAAAAGAAAAAAGAAAAGAAAAGAAAAGAAAAGAAAAGAAAAGAAAAGAAAAGAAAAGAAAAGAAAAGAAAAGAAAAGAAAAGAAAAGAAAAGAAAAGAAAAGAAAAGAAAAGAAAAGAAAAGAAAAGAAAAGGCAATTCTTCTATTGGTTTGTCTTCACACTGTTGGGATAAGAAATTCAAAAGTGCTTTTGCAAAGCCACAATCACTGAGGTCTACCTTGTTACAGCATCTCCAGGCTCCTGCACAGGTCCATAGTTTTCTATGTACTTCTCACAAGTTCTTAAATGAGTTCTCATTTCACTCAGACAAACCTAAGGAATGAGAGGCAGCAGCTTGTTATGTTTCATCCAGTGACACATTCATGCTCAGTTCAAAGCCTGACTACGTGGTTATACCTAGGGAAAAATGTGCACCTCCTACAACCAGCTCTGTTCCTTGTTACTGGCTCAGTATTGCTCTAACACAGTTTATAATAATAACATTCAATTTATGAAAATACTTTCATTTGAGTGAAATTATTATTGGTTCGTGGTGATTTTATTTGTCCTTTGTGTCGCCCTTTAATATTTTAGAATGAAATCTGGGAGGGAAAAGGGAAACATTTCTAGTTTGGGGATAGAGACCCTGCCAGTTCACATCTTGCTCTGTTTGTGATGGTGAAAATCTACAGCAATTATCTTAACAATGAAAATAATCCAATGTGAGGGAGCAGTGAAGTCATCAGCAAAACTATTGTATAGAGTCATAAAGGATAAAACTTGGGGGTTATATTGCTGCTGCTAGGAGCCATCCTATTTCCTTCACTTCAGACCCTCCATATAACAAATCTCATAGAGTCAGTCAGGGTTGGAAGGCACCACAAGGATCATCTAGTTCCAACCCCCCTGCCATGCTTAGGGACACCCTACCCTAGATCAGGCTGCCCACAGCCTCTGCCAGCCTGGCTGCAAACACCTCCAGAGATGTGGCCCCAACCACCTCCATGGGCAACCCATTCCATGCTCTCACCACTCTCATGCTCAACAACTTCCTCCTCACATCCACATTAGCAGTTTGTGTTGAGGGCTGCAAACCTGCGTTTCACACTCTGTGCAGTTTTGGAACGTGCTCTCCATCTTCTTGGCAATATCAGTGGCTGGAATTCCTTCAGAAGGCAGATATGCCCGGCAGTAAGGGCAGGTCCACGCGTTGTTCTTTAAACTTGCAGAAATACAGGAATGACAGAACCTACAGAGAAAGAGAGAGAGAGAGAAAAAAAAACAAACCCAAATGTGGCAATTCTCCACACACACACACACGCACACAAAACGTGCTTCCAATAAGGCAGGGTCTACAAAACTTAATCAGAACTTTGCACCGCATGACATCCCAAGGGTAGCATTGCAGGATGTTTGTCTCAAGGATATATTGTTAGGAAGATCGTGGGTGTTGTTCCACTTGTGTTAAGCAGAGATCTGAAAAGCAGACAAGCTGAGCTTCCCGGCAGCGCTGGAGCATGTGGCCAGGGAGGACATTCCAGAGCCGAAGTCAGGAGCTCATCCTCCAGGCAATGCCTCCAGTCCATGATTCGAAAATCTGCCGTCACAGCAAAGATGATTTCATTTCTGCAGGGTTGCTGCTGGATAATGTCACAGCCCCTATTACAAGAGCATGTCCAGAGAAGGGCCACGAGGATGCTCAGAAGGCTTCAGCACCTCTCCTATGAGGACAGACTGAAAGAGTTGGGGCTGTTCAGTCTGGAGAAGAGAAGGCTCCCAGGTGACCTTCTTGCAGCCTTCCAGGATCTGAAGTGAGCTACAAACAAGCTGGGGAGGGACTTTTTAGGCTATCAGGGAGTGACAGGACTAAGGGGAATGGAGCAAAGCTGGAGGTGGGGAGATTCAGACTGGAGGTGAGGAGGAAGTTGTTGAGCATGAGAGTGGTGAGAGGCTGGAATGGGTTGCCCCTGCAGGGAGGTGTTTGGGTTGAGATCCCTGGAGGTGTTTTTGGCCAGGCTGGCAGAGGCTGTGGGCAGCCTGCTCTAGGGTAGGGTGTCCCTGGGCATGGCAGGGCGGTTGGGACTGGCTGATCCTTGTGCTCCCTTCCAACCCTGACTGATTCGATGATTCTGTGAGATATGCATACTGCTAACTTGGTGCAAGCCTTCCTGAACACTGGAGGATACTCAGTGGCACTCCTATGAGACAGGTTGTTAAGATGAGGGGAATTCTTCAGGAGGAGATGAAGTCAGGAATCTGAGAACTGCAAGGCTGTTGTGTGGTAAGTGGCTCTCTGATCCAGCCAACCTCGGGGTTTGGGTTGGGTAAAGGCACATCTACCTCTGGGAAAGTCTTAGCCACTTCGATTCTCTGGGTTTAGTGATAAAAGCAGATTGGATTAGTGGTCACTGCTTTGGAAAGCTTTTTGTCAGTTAAGGAGAGATAAGCTTTGGTAAGTCTTCCCATAGAGATGTAAAACATTTCTGCCTTTCACTATCTGAGCACCACTGCCAAGTCCCAGTGCTAATGGGACAGGAGATGGCCTTTGGAGTAAACCACAGCTCCCCATCAAGTTCAGATGGGGATCTGAAGGGCAGAGTGATAGCCTGGGGCTGCAGGAAGGACAAAGGAAAGGATGTAGACTGACTGACTGACTGACTGACTGACAGCCCCCCTGGCTTTGCAGGAGCTGACCGAAGCTGTTGTGCCAATCTGCAGCTCACAGTGAGCTCGTCGTGCAGCCTGCTGCACAGACAGCAAGGTGAGGAGGTGGCAAAAGCCCTTTGCACTTCTGCAGTAAATTTGCACTTGTGCCCCTCTTGCCAAGCCTCTCAACCCTGCAGCAGAAGCAAACTCGAGTCTGCAGCCCCAGCTGCATGGATGTAAAAGATTGCTTAAGTGAATTGCTGACTTTTCACTGGGACAGGCAAGCAGCAGGGACATCTGGTTTGCCAGTTCTGCCCCGAGATTTAAATGCAGTACCTTCCAGAAACGAGGCACCTAAAACCACAGATCACTGTAGTCATGGTTGGCAGACTGTATCATAGAATCAGTCAGGGTTGGAAGGGAGCACAAGGATCAGCCAGTTCCAAACCCCTGTCATGCCTAGGGACACCCTACCCTACATCAGGCTGCCCACAGCTCATCCAGCCTGGCCAAAAACACCTCCAGGGATGTGGCCCCAACCACCCCCCAGGACAATTCATTCCAGCCTCTCACCACTCTCATGTTCAACAACTTCCTCCTCACCTCCAATCTGAATCTCCCCACCTCCAGCTTTGCTCTATTCCCCCTAGTCCTGTCATTTCCTGATAGCCTAAAAAGTCCCTCCCCAGCTTTTCTGTAGCCCCCTTCAGATCCTGGAAGGCCACAAGAAGGTCACCTGGGAGTCTCCTCTTCTCCAAACTGAATAGCCCCAACTCTTTCAGTCTGTCCTCATAGGAGACTGCTCAAAGCAGCAATTGCTGGTGGCCATGCCGCTGCCAGTTTAGGATGCTGCCACTCACACTGTGCTGTTACCCCTCTTTTGAACCACAATATCATTTTGGTTGGAAAAGACCTTCAAAACCATCGAGTCCTGCCACCTACCAGATGTTACCCACCCTTCCTTCTGTCTCCTCTCCCAAGCCTCCAGCCCAGCAGAAGGTATCCTGTGCTTATCCCTCGGAGGCTTCTACTCAGCCTGTTATTTTAGTGCAAACCCACCAGCTTGCCCGCTTGCTAACCTGCTAACCTTCGCACCAGAGAGGCTAAGTCTTGAGTCCACATTGCCCCCACCAGCTCTGCTTTGTAGACAGCATCCCCAGCAGGGAAGTGGAGTTGGAAGCAGAGGCGAAACCTTCTTCAGCCACCATAAAACAGCCTGCCAAGCTCCCCAGGCGAACTCTGCAACCGCATTTCTACCGTACTTAACAGCCTGTGATCGATCTAGAGGAGGGTTTCAGATGTAATCTCTTCTTTGGAAGCCTTCTCAATACATAGGCTCCACGGAGCCACATAAAACACAATCAAAGCCGAAGTCAGACAGAAGGTGGTTATTTTGCAGGCACTTCACAGGAGTTAAAACGATTACACAAAGTGCAAAAGGAGTCCAGCCAAGACCGGACACCTCCCCTGTCCGAAGATAAACTCCGGATTGTTACACAGATTTTGCCCTCGGGCAGGTTTTAACTTGGATTATTCCTGTACTTTAGACGGGGTTGAAAAGGCTCTTTTGTTTGCCTGACCAAGGGAAGGGACTTCTATAAATAACCCTGTCCAAGGGTCACACGTGCTGGCTGAGAGCCTTCCCCCTGTAATGTCACAAAACAAAACAAAAGGGAACAAAATCAGAGCATACTTGGCCAGTTTGTTCACTTTCTCCCTGCAACTCTCAGCCGCATGAAAAAGAGGTAACATAAAGGATGCAAGGTCTGAAAATCAGACGATACTTTGCCAGTTTGTTCACCTTCTCCCTGCAACTCTCAGCCGCATGAAAAAGAGGTAACATAAAGGATGCAAGGTCTGAAAATCAGAGCATACTTTGCCAGTTTGTTCACCTTCTCCCTGCAACTGTCAGATGCAAGGTCTGAAAATCAGGTGATACTTTGCAAGTTTGTTCACCTTCTCCCTGCAACTGTCAGTCGCAGGAAAAAGAGGTAACATGAGGGATGCAAGGTCTGAAAATTAGATGATGCAAGGTCTGAAAAATTAGATGATACTTTGGCAGTTTGTTCACCACCTCCCTGGAACTGTCAGTCGCAGGAAAAAGAGGTAACATGAGGGATGCAAGGTCTGAAAATTAGACGATGCAAGGTCTGAAAATCAGAGGATACTTTGCCAGTTTGTTCACCTTCTCCCTGGAAATGTCAGTTGCAGGACAAAGAGGTAACATGAGGGATGAAAGGTCTGAAAATCAGAGCATACTTTGCCACTTTGTTCACCTTCTCCCTGGAACTGTCAGTTGCAGGAAAAAGAGGTAACATGAGGGATGCAAGGTCTGAAAATTAGACGATGCAAGGTCTGAAAATCAGAGGATACTTTGCCAGTTTGTTCACCTTCTCCCTGGAAATGTCAGTTGCAGGACAAAGAGGTAACATGAGGGATGAAAGGTCTGAAAATCAGAGCATACTTTGCCACTTTGTTCACCTTCTCCCTGGAACTGTCAGTTGCAGGAAAAAGAGGTAACATGAGGGATGCAAGGTCTGAAAATTAGATGATGCAAGGTCTGAAAATCAGGTGATACTTTGGCAGTTTGTTCACCTTCTCCCTGCAACTGTCAGTCGCAGGAAGAAGTAGTAACATGAGGGATGTAAGGTCTGAAAATTAGATGATGCAAGGTCTGAAAATCAGATGATACTTTGGCAGTTTGTTCACCTTCTCCCTGGAACTCTCAGCCGCATGAAAAAGAGGTAACATAAAGGATGCAAGGTCTGAAAATCAGGTGATACTTTGCAAGTTTGTTCACCTTCTCCCTGAAACTGTCAGTCGCAGGAAAATAAGGTAAGATGAGGGATGCAAGGTCTGCAAATCAGGTGATACTTTGCCAGTTTGTTCACCTTCTCCCTGGAACTGTCAGTCGCAGGAAAAAGAGGTAACATAAAGGATACAAGGTCTGAAAATCAGGTGATACTGTGCCAGTTTGTTCACCTTCTCCCTGGAACTGTCAGTCACAGGAAAAAGAGGTAACATAGAGGATGCAAGCTCTGAAAATCAGGTGATACTTTGCAAGTTTGTTCAACTTCTCCCTGCAACTGTCAGTCACAGGAAAAAGAGGTAACATCTGGCAAGAACAACTACACATCTGGCAAGAACAACTACACCCATGCCTTGGACACGCAGAGCCTTTTGCTGTTAAGTCAGCAATTTGTTTTATTGACTATAAAAACAATTTGCGAGGATTTCAGGTTCAGCAACAACCACCCCCTCCCCCCACCCCGCCCTTGACTCAGTTTATCACTGCTTTATTTGCTCAGGCTGTATCTAAATAGGTCAAACAAACAAACAAACACAGCAGTTTGGGCAGATGAAATAAAGCCTAAGCACCTCAGCATAGAATCATAGAATGGTTTAGGTTGGAAGAGACCTCAAAGATCATCCAGTTCCAACTCCCCTGTGCCACAGGCAGGGACACCTCCCACTAGATCAGGATGCTCAAGACCTCATCCAGCCTGGCCTTGAACACCTCCAGGGAGGGAGCAGCCACAACCTCCCTGGGCAACCCATTCCAGTGTCTCACCACCCTCACTGTGAAGAACTTTCTCTTAACATCCCGTTTAAATCTCCCCTCTGCCAGTTTGAACCCATTCCCTCTCGTCCTGTCATTACAAGACCTTGTAAACAGTCTCTCCCCAGCCTTCCTCTAGCCCCCTTCAGATACTGGAAGGTTGCTCTAAGGTCTCCTGGCAGCCTTCTCTTCTGCAGGCTGAAAAGTCCCAGCTCCCTCAGCCTGTCCTCATAGCAAA
Organism: Psilopogon haemacephalus; assembly: GCA_013396835.1. Classification (NCBI taxonomy): domain Eukaryota; kingdom Metazoa; phylum Chordata; class Aves; order Piciformes; family Megalaimidae; genus Psilopogon; species Psilopogon haemacephalus. The sequence goes on from VWZI01000089.1 coordinate 81,182, forward strand.
GCTGCTCCAGCCCTCTGCATATTGACTCTGAACATCGTTAAAGCTGTTTCCCCCGTTTCATCTCTACTTAGAGGCTGTGTAACACTTCTCACATCCAACAAAAGCTAACACATCTGTCCTTGAAGATGCCCAAGGTGCTGCAAATAGCTGCATTTTTAGACACACACGTGTCTCAGCTCAGGAGCACATCATTTCCCATGACCTGTGACTTGGAATAAACACATAACAAACCTCCCCAGGTGAACAGCAGGAAAGTCACAGCTGCTTAGTGGATTTCTGTTTATAAACTAACAAAAACCAGCGTTGTCTGCTGTTTCAGGGGGCAACAAGTGGTCCTGGAAACTAAGACAGGGATAAAAAAACATGCTAGGAAGGGTTGTTTTTCTTTAAATAGAATTATTCCTAAACACTGGTTTAACCACACCAGTATTATCACTTGAAGGATGCTGGTGCCACGATAATAAAGGGAGTCACTAGCAGATGGTTCATGTTTGTTCCTCCAGTTTCCACCTGTATCCATTGTTCTGTGCTGCTTCCAGATGGGATCTTTCTGCTGTGCTTGCACCTGGACGAGATTCAGATTAGGGGCGATGCTTCTGTCATGGCTCACATTAGATTTGTGGTGAAGGCAACTATTACTCACTTGGGATGCGAGCCAGAAGGGAACAGCAGGGACTATGCACTGAGCTTTCAAGTGGTCCAGAATCACTGGCCCTAGCCTAAAACTGCCGTCCTTTAAAGTTGCTGCGGCCTTACCTTAAAGCACCTATCCCGAGATTGACCTTCTGGCATATCCTAACCTCAAACGAATTCAGCTGGGACGAATCGAGATGCATTTTTTTCAGCGCTTAACAGAAAAATACAACTAGAGCACGGATGTCTCCCAGCCTCTCTCCATACAGCCGGCACGACTTGGGGTAACTCACTGCTAAACCGTGCGGACGCAGGGTCCGAGCCTCTACCCTCACCTACACCTCAAGCACCGATGGAACACGATCGTTTCCCATCACTTTCGGTCAGTTCACTTTCCCACCTCCCTCGGCTTTTTTTCCCCCGCCTCACAAACTTCTCCCATTGCCAGACCCCGCATCCCGACCTCATCGCTTTCGGTCAGTTCTACAGCCGGCACAACTTGGGGTAACTCACTGCTACACCGTGCAGACGCAGGGTCCGAGGCTCTGCCCTCACCTACACCTAAAGCACCGATGGAATACGATCGTTTCCCATCACTTTCGGTCAGTTCACTTTCCCACCTCCCTCGGCTTTTTTTCCCCCGCCTCACAAACTTCTCCCATTGCCAGACCCCGCATCCCGACCTCATCGCTTTCGGTCAGTTCAAGGCAGACTTTCCCACCTCCCTCGGCTTTTTTCCCCCCAACCCAGCCCCTGTTGTCCGCACCACAAACTTCTCCCATTGCCAGACCCCACATCCCGACCTCATCGCTTTCGGTCAGTTCAAGGCAGACTTTCCCACCTCCCTCGGCTTTTTTTCCCCCGCCCCACAAACTTCTCCCATTGCCAGACCCCACATCCCGACCTCCCAACCTGCCTGCCCCGGGAAAAGCCCCGGGAAAAGCCCCGGGAGGCATGGGCTGGGCTAAGCGGGGCCGGGCTGGGGGGCAGTCCCACCGGCCCCAGGCACTTACAGGTGTCCGCAGGGTGTACGAACGGGTCGGTGCAACACCTCCAGGCACACGGCGCACTCGAAGGAGAGGGCAGGCGGCGAGACCACCGGGGCCGTCCTACGGGTCAGCGCCGAGCCCATGGCAGAGCGGAGAGGAACCGAAGCGAGCCGCAAAGCAGCCCTTCGACGGGCACCGACTGCCGCCGCCGCCGCCGCCCCGACCCCGGAGAGCAGCCCGCGGCGCCCCCGCCTGGCCCGGCCCGACCCGACCCGACCCGACCCGACCCGATCCGATCCGCTCCGCTCCGCTCCGCTCCGCTTCACCGGCAGGACACAGCTCCCGGAAAGCGGCCGGGCGGGCTCTCGGTTTCCCCCGAGCTGGGAAAGCAGCAAAAACGAACTCCTGCTCTTCAACAGGAGTGCAGGGAGAGGGTTGGAGGTGTCCAGGAGGCAGGAGTGACCCTGAATATTTTAAAGCCCCCTCCCAAACGTCCCCAGTCAATGAAATTTGTCGGTGGCTCCGCGAAATGCGGCCCCCACGGAAATGCCAACACCCTTAAGAGAGGCGAGTTGAGCCTTGTGAAGTTGTTTTAAAAGCAACAAAAATGTGTTTCTATGGGAAACGTTACGCCAGAAACGTCTTCGATTTACCCTTCCACACGTGGGACTAAGAAGAAATTTTTTCACACGTGGGAAACTTGTTTCACACGTGGGACTAAGAAGAAATTGTTCGGTGGGATTAAGTCTGGAGAGGCTGAGGGGGAGCCCATGCTGTTCTCTGGGCACCCCGAGAGGTTGTGGTGAGGTGGATGTTAGTCTCTTCTCCCCGATGACTAATGATGAAACAGGAGGAAATCGCCTCGGGTTGCACCAAGGGAGTCTTAGGTGGATATTAGGGGAAAAAAAATCTTTACTGGAAGAGCAGACAGGCATTGGAAGAGGCTGCCCAGGGAAGTGGTGGATTCACCGTGCCTGGAGGTGTTTAAAAGAGGCAGAGATGCTGTGCTGAGGGGCATGGTTTGGCACCAGACTTGGCAGAGTTTGATGATCCTAAAGGTGTTTTCCAACTGAAAGGGTTCCGTGATACAAATACGACCCACTTCTGAGTAGGAGATAAAAAGAGGAATGCAGCAGCTTTGGCAACTCCACGGTGAAAGCATCAGCAAGTTTGACATCTTTCAGCTTGCATCTGGCCTGCGGTGGAACCAGCAACCTCCTGTCAAAGTACCACCAAAGTATCACCACTTTCTGGACCCAAACTCACTGGAGCCTGAGGGCTTCCCACCTCCTGCACGCTCACCTTGGGCCTTTATCTTTCTGCTTATTGCCCAAACCTTGCTGACCTTGCTTTTTTTCTGTCCAGCCTAATCTAGGGTAGGGTATCCCTGCCTATGGCAGGGGGGTTGGAACTTGATGATCCTTGTGGTCCCTTCCAACCCTGGATGATTCTAGGATTCTATGATCTAGGGAAGGTTGTCCCTGGGCATGGCAGGGGGGTTGGAACTGGCTGATCCTTGTGGTCCCTTCCAACCCTGGGTGATTCTAGGATTCTATGATCTAGGGAAGGTTGTCCCTGGGCATGGCAGGGGGGTTGGAACTGGCTGATCCTTGTGGTCCCTTCCAACCTTGACTGATTCTGATTCTAACTCTGCAGTGATGATTATTTCATAGAAACAGCTTTGCCAGTTAGAATCATAGAGCCATAACTTGCCAAATCAAACGTGTAATGACAACAGAAGGACACTGATATTTCTTGTGCTTACTATTTACTCATATGCTACCCCACTAATGAGTAAGAAAAGCAGGTTGAAGAAGATTTGTACCTCATCCCTGGAGGTGTTCAAGGCAAGGCTGGATGAGGTCTTGAGCGTCCTGATCTAGTGGGAGGTGTCCCTGCCTTTGGTGGGGGAGTTGGAGCTGGATGATCTCTGAGGTCTCTTCCAACCTAAACCATTCTATGATCTTAGGTAAAACCCATAAAAATCAGGCCAACCATATCCAGCCTTATAGGAGCTGCAACAAAATGTGTTCTGGTGCTTGTGAAATCCTGTCAGGCAGAAGCAAATCAAAGAATTTGCCCTCTCAGCCATGGGTTTTCGTTAATAAATAATAATTCCTCATAGTAAGCCACAAGGGAAATGTTAAACCCATGCCCCTTGTTGAACTCCAATTTTGTCTACTGCTGCGTTATGTTTGGTGTCACTTGGTTCAGATGGAGATCACAGTTCTACCCCTGTTTAATTCCTTTGCATATCACTGCATTAATAATATAATGCGATAAAATGTCATTAGTCAGTGCAAGATAATTAAGTGCAAAGGTTGTAAAAAGAAAATCAATCAGGGACTGAAACTGTAGGGTTTTTTTTTTTTTTTCTGGTAAATCACACACTCATTTAAAATCTGACTTCATGCAAGCATGAGTAATGTATGGATAATATTAAATCGTGAAGGATAAAAGTAAAATGCTTTTACAAAAAGAAAAGAAAAGGAAAAAAAAAAAAAAGCATAAACCCCTCCCACATAAGCCCCTTAAGTGCCTGTCAATAATATGGGAAAATAAACCCAGCACTGTTATCCTTGATGTATGGAGACATGAAGAGAGCAGTAAAACCACATTAAGGATCTTAGGGAATACTGATAACAATGTTCCAATACAGAGTAGGTGGCACACACAGAGAGACTGGACTGTGATGGCAAAGGCTGGGGTGAACACAAGGTTGGAAGCTTGTGGTGGTGTGGAGATTGGTGCTCACAAGCCATGACACCAAGGAAGAGTAGACAGAGTACAGGCTCAGCCAGGATCTGTTAGGTGTGCTCAGGTTCAGGGCTGAGCAGGTATTTACAGGTGTATGTTTATTTAGATGCACACACATTGCCCATGACTGTCTGAACAGTTTCCTTGGGAAAACAAACCAAACCAAACCAAACCCAACCAACCAACCAACCAGAAAACCCCCCAAAAAACCCACAAACCCACAAAAAACAAACAAAAAAGCACACACAAAACAAAAAATAATAATAATAAAAAAAAAAAAAC
>VWZI01000089.1:90519-114774 GCA_013396835.1 Psilopogon haemacephalus
CCTTCAGTTTCAACTGAAGTTGCTTTGAAACGTGAATTTCAGTTTTGGTGAGCTTCCTTAATTCCTTCATCTGTTTGCCTGCTTTAAATGAAGCTATTCGATGGGGCAGCAATCTCTGACAATGCCACTAATTCAGCAGAGCTTTCTAAAACCTTCACGTCTTAACCTTTGTTAAGAGTAAGTCATAAAAATTAAGTAATTGGGTAAGATTAATTGAAGCAGACACACCCAGCCTGGTGACTGCATGTGTTGCCATGAAGCTGGGTTCATAAAATCAATGTGTAAGCTCTAACTTCTGCTTGTACCTCGAGGAACTAAAGATCTTCTCCCAGGGAAAATCCAGGTGGATTCAGATAGGCCATACAAGCACAGCAACCTTTACTGGGTAGAATTTCAAGAGGAGGTTTAAAATGTTCCTGTTAATTTACAAAATCACTTTCCACCCTCCTTTGATGGGAAAGTGGCAATGAGAAAAAAAACAGTGCCTGGAATTTTTTTTTTTTGGTATCAAGTTATAAGAAAATAATCTGTCTAAAGCCATGTAAGTTTAAACACTTTCTTCAGTGTTTTGATTTTCCTCTTCCTCATATTTCAGTTCACTGTAGAACCTATCTGGTTCAGGCAGGGCAGTGCCTAGCTGGAGAGGAGCCCTGAGGAGAGGGACTTGGGGGTGCTGGTGGAGGAGAAGCTGAAGATGAGGCAGCAGTGTGCACTTGCAGGGCAGAAAGGCAAGCAGAGGCTGGGCTGCAGCAGGAGCAGTGTGGGCAGCAGGGCCAGGGAGGGGACTGTGCCCCTCTGCTGTGCTCTGCTGAGAGCCCACCTGGAGTAGTGCATCCAGTGCTGGAGCCCCTGGGACAAGAGGGATGTGGAGATGCTGGAGGTGTGCAGAGAAGGGCCCCGAGGATGCTCAGAGGGCTGCAGCAGCTCTGCTGTGAGCACAGCCTGAAAGAGTTGGGGCTGTGCAGGCTGGAGCAGAGGAGGCTCCCAGGAGACCTTCTTGTGGCCTTCCAGGATCTGAAGTGGGCTACAAAAAAGCTGGGGAGGGACTTCTGAGACTGTCAGGGAGTGACAGGACTAAGAGGAATGGAGCAAAGCTGGAGAGATTCAAACTGGATGTGAGGAGGAAGTTGTTGAGCATGAGAGTGGTGAGAGGCTGGAATGGGTTGTCCCTGCAGGGAGGTGTTTGGGGCCAGATCCCTGGAGGTGTTTTTGGCCAGGCTGGCAGAGGCTGTGGGCAGCCTGCTCTAGGGTAGGGTGTCCCTGGGCATGGCAGAGGGGTTGGAACCGGCTGATCCTTGTGCTCCCTTCCAACCCTGACTGATGCTATGATTCTACAATTTCCAAATGAGAGTAAGCCATAAATATTGGCATAATGTTGGCGTTTGTCTTGTTCTGAACATCTCTCAAAGCAAAAAAACAATTTTTTTTTTTTTTTTTTTGGGGCAACATTTAGTAGCTTTCGGGTAACATTTCCAGGACTCACTCCTGAAAAACAGCAAGTGGCATGACCTGTTTAAGGTTTTTTTTCTTAACTGCCTACATTGAATCGATAATTTTCCATCCATACACGATTGATGTAGATGAATGAGTGAACACTGATTTCCAAATTACTGAATTTGACAGTGGAGACAATTAGATGTTATTTTCAAGTTTCTGTTTGGTTTCTCTGGCCAGGTTTTGTTGGGGGGCAGGGGAAGGTGGAATGGGAACCATAGGGGTGGCTTCTGTGAGAAGCTGCTAGAAGCTTCCCTTACATCCAACAGAACCAATGCCACTCAGCTCCAAGGTGGACCTGCTGCTGGCCAAGGCTGAGCCCATCGGTGATGGTGGTAGCACCTCTGGGCTAACATACCTATGAAGGGGGCAAAGCTACTGTGCAATTACAGCTGGAGAGAGGAGTGAGAACATGTTAGAGAACTCTGCAGACACCAAGGTCAGTGAGGAAGATGCTCCAGCCACTGGAGCAGCGATTCCTCTGCAGCCCATGGTGATGACCACCATGAAGTACTCTGTCTCCCTGTAGCACATAGAGATCCACAGCAGAGCAGGTATCCACCTGCAGCCCTTAGAGGACCCCAAGCTGGAACAGGACTGATACCTGCAGGATGCTATGACCCCACGGGAAGCCCACGCTGGAGGCAAGCTCCCAGCACGTCCTGCGGGAACCGTGGCGAGAGGAGCCCACGCTGGAGATGGTTTGCCGGCAGCATTGTGACCCTGGAGGCGATCCACACTGCAGCAACCCCTTCCTTAAGGATTGCACTTCACGGAACGGACCGAGACCGGTGCAGTTTGCGAAGTGCTTCCGCCGGCCGAAAAGCCGACCCCGGTCTGGGCGTGTGCGGAGATGCCAGGGGCCTGCCCGGCGCTGCGGATGCTGCTCCGGGCACTGAGCCACGCCGCGGGCAAGGCGCGCAGTAGCGCAGGGATCCGAAACATCGCCGCGAAACAAAATTCCCCGCGTCAACAGGACCGCCGGGGGCAGCCGCCCCCTCCCTCAGCTAGGAGGAGGCTACCCCGCGGAGCGCAGAGCCGATCCCAGAGGCACCGCAGAGCCGGCCCCGGGGGGCACCGCAGAGCCGGCCCCGGGGAACCGCAGAGCCGACCGTTAGGGGGCAGCGCAGAGCCGACCTCAGGGGGCAGCGCAGAGCCGACCGTTAGGGGGCAGCGCAGAGCCGACCGTTAGGGGGCAGCGCAGAGCCGACCTCAGGGGGCAGCGCAGAGCCGACCGTTAGGGGGCAGCGCAGAGCCGACCGTTAGGGGGCAGCGCAGAGCCGACCTCAGGGGGCAGCGCAGAGCCGACCGTTAGGGGGCAGCGCAGAGCCGACCGTTAGGGGGCAGCGCAGAGCCACCCCCGGACCCCACCCGGCAGCCTCCTCAGCGCCGCTTCCGGCCGTGCGCGGCCCGCCCCGATCGGCCAATCACATGAGCGAGCGCGGGGGCTGCCGGGAGCGGGCGCTACCCGAGGGGCTCGGCTCGGGCTCAACATGGCGGCGCTGGGCGGCTGCTGAGCGCTGGGCGGCCGCGGCGGCGGGGGGGGGGGGNCGGCTGCTGAGCGCTGGGCGGCTGCGGCGTCGGGGCTGAGCGGCCGAAGCCGGAGTCCTCAGGAGGCAGCGGCGGGCGGAGCGAGGAGGGGGAAGCCGGCAAGGCCAGGCGGAGAGGAGCGGAAGAAGGTGGCGGGGCCGCTTGGGGCCCCAGGGTGGCGGAGGCGATGGCCCAGTGCGTGCAGTCGGTGCAGGAGTTCATCCAGGACTCGTTCGTGCCCTTGGTGGCCGCGCTGTGCAGCGACGAGGCGGAGAAGCTCACCCACAAGAACAACCTGAGCTTCGCCGAGCTGGTGAAGCCTTTCTGCCGCCTCACCTCGGAAGGTCGGTGGCGGGAGAGGGGCGGGCGGCTTGTTTACAGGGCGCGGGGGAGGCGGTGCCGCCGTTCCCCTTCCGCCCGGCGGCTTCCCCCAGCGGGGCGAAGGGTCCGGCCCGGCCTGCTGGAGCCGCTCTCACAGCTCCTCCTCAGCCTTGCTGTCCGGTGAGGGTACGGCAGGCGAGACGCCTTCCCTAGGGCCGTGGCGGCGGAGTCTGCTGTCGGTGGAGCGCTGAGAGGCTCGGCGGAGGCATCCCCAGGGTGGCTGCTGAGCCCGTTCTGTTTTACTCGCTCTCTTCGTCTCTGCGGGACTTGGGAAGTTAGGTTTCTTCTGGAGACGGAGTACGCTGCTGAAGGGAGAAGTGTCAGCCAGCCTGCTTCTTCCAAACGTGCTTTTTCTTTCTGTAAAACTGCCTTTGCTGCTGCTGCTGCTGCCGCCTGTCAAATGCTTGTATCTGGCTGCTGCCTTAGGTCTTCCCATTTAATTCTGGTGGTAAAGCTGTCAGCGAAGTACCCAGGTGTTGAAAACATGGTCAGCCTTTCAGAAGCATTCATTGTAATTGCAGTTGCCAGTTGGACTTCCTCTCACCTGTTTGGGTTTGGTTTATTTTTTTTTTTTTTTCGTGTATACTTTTTGTGTTGATGCTTCTGTGGCTATCATAGAATGGTTTAGGTTGGAAGAGAACTTAAAGATCAGCCGGTTCCAACCCCCCCGTGCCATAGGCAGGGACACCTCCCGCTGGATCAGGATGTTCAAGACCTCATCCAGCCTGGCCTTGAACACCTCCAGGGAGGGAGCAGCTGCAACCTCCCTGGGCAACCTGTGCCAGTGTCTCACCACCCTCACTGTGAAGAATTTCCTCCTAACATCCCGTTCAAATCTCCCCTCCACCAGTTTGAACCTATTCCCCCTCATCCTGTAATTACAAGACCTTGTGAACAGTCCCTCCCCAGCCCCCCTCAGATACTGGTAGGCTGCTATAAGGTCTGATATGTAGGATATGACCTGTGCAGAGAGAGTTGAGCTGCTTAGGTGGCGTAGGTGAAAATGACCATGGAGCCAAGCTGGGAATGGACCACAGAAGGGAAGCAAGAGGCTTCTTTTGTTGTAGTCCTTTAGCTTAATATTTGAAATTTAAAAAATAATTTAAAAAAAAGGCAGGCAGCTGTGACTCTCAAGCCACAGCTCATCAGAACCATGTGCAGGGCAGCAGTTGGAATAGTTCATCAGAGTCGCGTTGCAGTGACATTGGTCAGGTTTGGTTTTGGCATAGGTGAAATGACCATGGAGCCAAGCTGGGAATGGACCACAGAAGGGAAGTAAGAAGCTTCTTTTGTTGTACTCCTTTAGCTTACTATTTGAAATAAATAAATAATAATTTAAAAAAAAGGCAGGCAGCTATGACTCTCAAGCCACAGCTCATCAGAACCATGTGCAGGGCAGCAGTTGGAATAATTCATCAGAGTTGCGTTGCAGTGACATTGGTCAGGTTTGGTTTTGGCATAGGTGAAATGACCATGGAGCCAAGCTGGAAATGGACCACAGAAGCAAGAAGCAAGAGGCTTCTTTTGTTGTACTCCTTTAGCTTAATATGTGAAACTAAAAATAATAATAAAAAAAAAAGGCAGGCAGCTATGACTCTCAAGCCACAGCTCATCAGAACCATGTGCAGGGCAGCAGTTGGAATAAAACTGTTCATCAGAGTTGCGTTGCAGTGACATTGGTCAGGTTTGGTTTCTTGCAGACACTTAGCTCAGACTTCCATCTCCTCATATCATGTGTTGAGGAAACTGGAAGGTGATGAAGCTAGATTTCTGCATTACTGCTTGGGGGAAAAAAAAAAAAAGCCACCAATTTAAAAGCCAATGTGTGTTAAAAATTCTGCCTGCGTTCCGTGGTGAGTCTTAGTAACTTCTTAACATAATTTGTTTATAAATGTTTAGAAACATTGAGGAGCTGTGTGAGAGCGCAGCAGAGATAAAAATAATAATGTGAGCGCAGAAGGCTCACATCCTTGGAGTCCTAAAGTTGCTTCAATATCTCTGGGTTCTTTGGTGAAAGGCTTGCAAAATGCGTCTAGTGAACAGGACCGGGCAGACTGTTTGAACTTTGCAGAATGCATAGTTCAGTTGTGGCTTAGCTATAACTGGGTTTTTGTTCCAGCTATTGTAACAGCTGCAGAAGTTGCAAACCTGAATTATCCTCAGCATCCTCTGTGTAAATGCAGACCTCAGTAATATGTTGATCACAGGATGGCAGAAGTTGGAAGGGACAGAAAGAGATCATCAAGTCCAACCCCCCTGCCAGGGCAGGACCAGACAATCTAGCACAGACCACACAGGAACACATCCAGACAGGCCTTGAAAGGCTCCAGAGAAGGAGACTCCACAACCTCTCTGGGGAGCCTGTTGCAGTGCACTGGGACCCTTACAGTGAAGAAGTTCTCCCTTGTGTTGAGCTGCAACCTCCTGTGCTGCAGCTTCCATCCATTGCTTCTTGTCCTATCCCAGGGAGCAGAGCCTGTCCCCCACTCCTGACCAGCCCTCAGATATTTATAAACATTGATTAAATCCCCTCTCAGTCTTCTCTTCTCCAGACTAAGCAGCCCCAGGTCCCTCAGCCTCTCCTCATCAGTCATTCCCTCCAGGCCCCTAATCATCCTCGTAGCCCTCTGCTGGACCCTCTCCAGCAGATCCCTGTCCCTCTTGAACTGGGGAGCCCAAAACTGAAGGCAGCATTCAGGATGGGGTCTGCATTCTAAGCATCTGCATTGATGCTTAGAAACTCAACTAATCTTCACCATCTTTTACTAAAGGGGTTAGTTATGGTTAAAGATTAGGTTCCCTCTTTTGCTGTAATGTAAGACTTTGAGCTTATTACTTGAGAGACTGGAGCTGGCTCAGTGTGTGCATCCTACTAACAACTTGTGAAGGAAAGCTTCACTCTTTGACTTTCTTAACTTCACAGTCATTTTTGATGTTTCTGTAACTGGTCTTCTCCAGTCTCTGTCATTTATTAATGAACACCATCATGAGCTGCGTCTGAATCCCCACCATAGTTTTGAATTCCTGATTTTGCAGCTGCATCTGAATCCCCACCATAGTTTTGAATTCCTAATTTTGCAGCTGTCACCAGGGTGGTGTAGCTTTGAGAAGGGACATCCTTGCTGTTCTGTGTAGGCTCCCTACCTTTGACAGTCTGAGCCATCCTGTTCATAACCTGAAGGTCAAAGAAGCAAGAAGCTGAAGCTTGGTACAGTGGGGTTTTGTTACTGCACCATTTTCTGTGTGTTCCAGCAGCCCACAAGCCTGACTGCAGTTCTTCACTCCAAGTGTGACTTCCTCTTCTAGCTTCATGGAAAAAAAAAGCATCACTGCATGCTATCTGGAACTTCTTGTGGTGAAAGCCAGTGTGTAGGGGGTAGGGAAAGCAGCACTAGGCATTTTCTTCAGGCAGAAGAGTAGTTCAGGGCAATAAAACCTGCCAGGACTTTGTGTCACCGTAAGCAATTTCTCTCTAGCTCCAGAAGTTGTGGAGCTCTGTGGGAGGGGAAAAATGCTTGTTGCAGTCTGCACACACTGCTGCACAGTGACACTGTCAGCTGTCCCTTGTGCACCAGACGTAGAAACAAAGGATGAGTTCTTAAGTTGCTGTGCCTTATTTGGTTTGACCAGGTTTTGTTCCATGGTGTTTTTCATGTCCAGTTAAGAGAGGTCACGGTACAGCAGAATGTATGTACATGCATAAGTCTGCAAAACTGGGAGTTTCACTGCTCATGGTTGCTCTGGTGCCTTCACTTTTAAGCAGTTTTTCTGTTTTCTCCCTTTTTTTTTGTTAATACTCCTGTCTTCACTGGGTCTTGCACTCAATTTGTAATGTCAGATTGGGTCGATTAGTATTTCATCTCTTTAGAAATAAGCTGGCCCTTGTGCAAAACTTAAAAGTTACATCTGTTACCTCCTCAAATCTTATATAATTTTTAAGAGCTCACCTCCTGGTTTGCTAATGCATTTTTGAAGTTCTGTTAAGCTAGGGATTGGTCTCTGAAGTTTAGGATCTACGTAATTGTGAGCCTGCTGAAGGCTATGTGCTCATCAGCATTCTTGCTTAGAGAAGCAGTGCAGCTAGGACATGAATCTCTTATGAGCAAAACATCTCGTCAGACCCCACCTGGGGTACTGTGTGCAGTTCTGGAGCCCCCAGCACAGGAAGGACATGGAGAGTCCACAGGAGGGCCATGAAGATAGATGATCAGAAGGCTGGAGCACCTCTCACAGGCTGAGAGAGTTGGAGCTTTTCAGCCTGGAGAAGAGAAGGCTTCAAAGAGACCTTATAGTAGCCTTCATAGTATCTGAAGGGGGCCTACAGGAGGGCTGGGGAGGGACTACTGACAAGGTCTTGTAATGACAGGACGAGGGGGAATGGGTTCAAATTGGCAGAGGGGAGATTTGAATGGGATGTTAGGAAGAAATTCTTCACAGAGAGGGTGGTGAGACACTGGCAGAGGTTGCCCAGGGAGGTTGTGGCTGCTCCTCCCTGGAGGGGTTCAAGGCCAAGCTGGATGAGGCCTTGAGTGACCTGCTCTAGCGGGAGGTGTCCCTGCCTATGGCACAGGGGGGTTGGAACTGGCTGAGCTTTGAGGTCCCTTCCAACCTAAACCATTCTATGATTCTATTTCTGAGGCACAGAAACAAAGCTTAGTTTTCTCCTGTACCTGTATCAGTTGTTCTTCAGCCCTTAACCTATCTGAAGGCACAGACTACTGCTGGATTGTCCAAGTAGTCTTAGACCATGTACTGCTCTTGGCCTCTCAGTGCAGGGAGACCAGATTATAGCTGATTTAAAGTAGAACCCCCACAAAGATACAGAATTCATCAGCTTCTGCCTTTCAGCAACTTGCTGAACGAGGTGTGGCCAAAAATACCCTTGGAGTAAAATGAATTTTGATGGTAGGAAGTCCTGAGCACAGGTTTAGAGTGCTCTTTACTGTCATTTCTAGCATCTTTCATTGCATAAGTGACTTTTGTGTTTTGGAAGGAGAAATAGTTAAAGTGAGAGAACAGCTTTGCTGTCCTCTAAGTCTTGACTTTAGGAGGAACCAAACCCACTCCCCAACTTAGATTTTTTTTTTTTCTTTAATCATAGAATCCAAAAGGATATTGTAGCTTTTAAAAGTTCACACCCACTCTCCAAGTGGCAATGTAGCTGTTGTGTTTGGTGGTAACTACTGATACATAATTTAACAAAGGTGCAAGTAGATTTCCTTGGCAATTGCATCCTGGTTTATGGATTAATGGAGCAAAGCTGGAGGTGGGGAGATTCAGACTGGATATGAGGAGGAAGTTGTTGAGCATGAGAGTGGTGAGAGGCTGGAATGGGTTGCCCCTGCAGGGAGGTGTTTGGGACCACATCCCTGGAGGTGTTTAAGGCAAGGTTGGATGAGGCTGTGGGCAGCCTGCTCTAGGGTAGGGTGTCCCTGGGCATGGCAGGGGGGTTGGGACTGACTGATCCTTGTGCTCCCTTCCAACCCTGACTGATTCTGTGATTTTAAGACTCTTTCAAAATACTGTCTGAGCTAATACAGGCTTGGTGGGAGGGAGGATGACAGTGCACACTTCAGCTACCAAGTGTCACTTTAAGATAGCTTTTGTTACTATAAAACACTTGGGTTTAAGATCTTAAAGCCTGAAGGGTGCTACAGGAAAGCTAAAGAGGGACTATTTGTAACGCCACTTGGTGATAGCACATGGGACGGTGTTTTTAAACTAGAGCAGGGTAGATTTACACTTGACCTTAGGAAGAAGTTCTTTATTAGGAGGTTGGTGGAACACTGGACCAAGTTGCCCAGAGAAATTTGTGGATGCTTCGTTCCTGGAAGTGTTTAAGCCCAGGCTAGATGAGGCTTTGAGCAACCAGGTCTGGTGGGAGGTGGGCCAGCCCATGGCAGGAAGGTTGGAACTAGATGATCTAAAGGTCCTTTCCAACTCAAGCCATTCTATGATACTTTATGATAAAAGGAAGAGCTTTTGATAGCTTATTCTAAGCCTCAAATACATGCTGGAATTAAGGAACTGTAATGGTAGCTCTGCATTTATTTGAGCTTCGTTTGCCATTACAGATTCCTTTTTTTCATGAGTATTTTTAGTCAACATCTGAATATCTTCAACTTGCGCTGAGAAAGATCTTGTTCTAATACATCCTCCTACCCCCACATTTGGCAGAAACGAGCTCCTGAGTGTTAGAAGGAAATGTGTGGCACTGGTGGGTTAAAAAAAAAATAAAATTGTTAGGGATTAAAGCAAGAGCTTTGTGGTGTTCCAAGCATGTCCTTTATGTCAACATTGCACATGTGCCAGAAGTGTCACCTGCTCCGCGTGTGGAAAAGTGTTTGCTCTAGGTTGTCAGGGGTAGTATTTTAGGAGGGACATCAAGAATGAATTGTAGTGTTAACAGCTGCCCTGCTAAAAGGCAAACTGGTGGCTTAGTTTTCATCCCTCCCACTTTTCCTTACACTTGATCTTTTCAGTAATCGTGTGGCAGTAGGGTTGATAACCTACATGATAAGATGGGGGTGAAAAACAAACCTTCCTCCTTTAGGCATGGTGGTAGAAATGCTGGACTGAATGAATTCAGTTTAGCTCTCTGGTTCACTGTTGTGGTGAAGTGCTTCAGTCTGAAACTCACAGCTCAAAAATCCAATGGATCTTGAGGTTGTTTTGGGCAGGATCTGAACTGCTTCACTGTTTTCCCATGAGCTGGCTACACGATAAGATTGCAGGAGGAAAACCTTCCTCCTTTAGGCATCCTGGTAGAAATGCTGAACTGAATGAATTCAGTTTAGCTCTCTGGTTCACTATTGTGGTGAACTGATTCCATCTGAAACTTACAGCTCAAAAATCCAACAGATCTTGAGGTTGTTTTAGGCAGGATTTGAACTGATTCGCTGTGTTTTGCCATGAGCTGGCTACATGATAAGATTTGGGGGGGGAGAAAGTTTCTCCCTTTAGGCATCCTGGTAGAAATGCTGAACTGAATGAATTCAGTTTAGCTCTCTGGTTCACTGTTGTGGTGAAGTGGTTCAGTCTGAAACTCACAGCTCAAAAATCCAACAGATCTTGAGGTTGTTTTGGGCAGGATCAGTTCTCTGAACTGCTTCACTGTGTTTTCCCCTGAGCTGGCTAAAAGGTTGGGAGCAAATGTGTGACTGAAGAGGACAGAACTGTGCCAGTCTGGGCTTGAAAGCTATGGAAATCTGCTTTAACTCCTTTGGACCCTGAGATGTTATTTGAAATCCATGTGTGGTTACTGTGTCCTTTCTGTGCAAGCGGGGAACGTTCGACAAGGAAGGGGGTGCAGCATTTGGAGCACTTCGATGATGGCAAAGCAACCTTGAAAGAAAAGGAAGAATCTGGGGGAAATGCTAATTTACAGCAACTGTTTTTGACTCCGTTTGGCTCCTCCACAAGACCTGTTTCTTTTTTTTTTTTTTTCTTTCCGTAGTTCACATGAGAGATCCTAATAATCAGCTCCACATAATTAAAAATTTGAAGATTGCTGTCAACAACATTATCACTCACCCACCCCAGCCCGGTGCCATTCGAAAACTCCTCAGTGATGTTGTGTTTCTCACTCAGCCTGCTGAAGGACTCGTGGCCAATGTGATCACAGCTGGAGATTATGACCTCAACATTAGTGGTATGTAATGTTTTTTTGTGATCTGGGCTGTGCTGTCAGGTTTCTAACCTTGATTTCGATTCTTGGCAGGTATTAACATTATTCTTGAGAGCTGATCAGCTGAGTCATTGTTTTTACTGCACTTCTAGATGTACCAGAGTGTTGGTTTTATGTGTGTTATGCTAAAAAGAGTGGTTGGACTTAATAATTCTTAATATTTCCTAGTGTTGTAATTCTTCTCAACTGAGAAGATCAGAGAATGGTTTGGGTTGGAAGGGACCTTTAAAGATGACCTTCAGTCTGGAGAGGAGAAGGCTCCCAGGAGACCTTATTGTGGCCTTCCAATGTCTTAAGGGGGGCTACAAGAAAGCTGGGGAGGGGCTTTTTAGGATATTGTATAGTGATAGGACTGGGGGGAATGGAGCAAAACTGACTGGGTAAATCAGACTGGATGGTGGGAAGTTCTTCACCATGAGGATGGTGAGAGACTGGAATAGGTTGCTCCAGAAGGTGGTAGAAGCCCCATCCCTGGAAGTGTTTAAGGCCAAGCTTGGCTTGATGTGGCTCTGAGCAACCTGATCTAGTGTGAAGTGTCCCTGCCCATGGCATAGGGCTTAGAGCTAGATGATCCTTGGGGTCCCTTCCAGCCCTGACAACTCTATGACCTTAACTTGTGTTAAATCATCAGGTTATTTTAACATAGAAAACATTTGTGCTTTGGTTGTGTTAACTCATCAGGTGAGAAATATTCCTTTGGTAGAACTGATGCACAGACTTGTTAGGTTTGGCTGCATAAATATCAGAACTCATTTGTAATGTTGACATTAATGTACAGCTCTAGGTTGAGGTTTGTCCTCCTGCTGGTGTCTTCTGGTTTTTTTACTTGTTGCTTAATACACAGAGTTCATAAAGTTGTAATAGAAAAGTTTAAAGAAAAGATGTTTGGAGGAAAGGTGTGTGCTTCCTTGCCTTTTTTTGGCTCTTTTTGTTTTTTTTACATGAAATTCACTGTCAAAATGGCTAGAGTATTCTAAATATGTTTCTTCAGACCTCCAAGGGATAAGGCATTGTGAATAGCACTAATTGAGACCTTGTCTTGAGAGTTGAGAAGATTAAACTCCTCCCAATTAAGACTCTAATCCATCAAAGCCTTTGAGTACAGACTTAATTCAAAGCATTGCCCTATTTAAACATGAGCTGAACCTTCATGACTGTGAGTAGTTGCTGCAGTTTGTTGATGGTTTTTATGTTCCTGGTGAAAACCAGCATAATCCTACATCTTCCATACCTAATTTACAAGCCCCATCCTCAGCTTGAGCCTGGAAATTCTAATTTTTGAGAGCTCTTAGAACCTGCACCATTTTTGTTTCCGTGCCTTTGTTTATCTGTGAGATTGGTGAGTTGCTGCAGTTTCAGTGAAGAGACTTTTTTCCTTGCCATTTCTTATGATCTCCATTTAGAAGTGAAATTGTGGAAGGATGGGAGAAAAATAAGGGCTATATCAAGCCGTGCTTTGCAGTTATGGAAGTTAGTAACTCTCTTTTTTTGTCTGCTATTGGAGCCTTAGATGTCCAAATTATGCTTGATGGCTCCTGTCTCTCAGTGGTTAGTTAGGTTCTTTTTCCCATTTGGCTTAGCTGTGTGTTTGACAAGGAGAGATGTAGAAGCTCTTTAAGGTCATACAGGACAAAGTCATTTAACAGCTTTGTGGTTCTGTAGTTCTTGTTTTAGGGCTTTTGCATGAAACACTGGCACAGTGTTTCTGGGTGGTGAGACTTGGATCCCATTAGAATCATAGAATCAGTCAGGGTTGGAAGGGACCACAAGGATCATCTAGTTCCAACCCCCCTGACATGGGCAGGGACACCCTACTCTAGAGCAGGCTGGACAGAGCCTCATCCAGCCTTGCCTTAGACACCTCCAGGGAAGTGTCCCCAACCATCCCCCTGGGCAACCCGTTCAGGCTCTCACCACTCTCATGCTCAACAACTTCCTCCTCACATCCAATCTGAATCACCTCACCTCCAGCTTTGCTCCATTCCCCCTAATCCTGTCATTACCTGATAGCCTCAAAAGTCCCATTACATCATAGGTGGGTGTGAAAAAGTCTTGAGCTTGTCAGGTAAACTTTTTTTTCTCCTTAGAAGACAGAATGTTTACTAAAGTAACTTTTTTCTTTTCAACTTTGTTAGAGCACTGTATTTGAAACCAGTGGAAGAATTCATTCCTGGCAATAAAGCAATCTTTTGGCAAAGAAATATAAACCTTTCTAATCTGCTCTGTAGTTTGCTCCTTTATCTTTTCATAGAATCATAGAATCAGTCAGGATTGGAAGGGAGCACAAGGATCAGCCAGTCCCAACCCCCCTGCCATGCCCAGGGACACCCTACCCTAGAGCAGGCTGCCCACAGCCTCTGCCAGCCTGACTGCAAACACCTACAGGGATCTGGCCCCAAACAACTCCCTGCAGGGGCAACCCATTCCAGCCTCTCACCACTCTCATGCTCAACAACTTCCTCCCCACCTCCAGCCTCAATCTCCCCACCTCCAGCCTCAATCTCCCCACCTCCAGCTTTGCTCCATTCCCCCTAGTCCTGGCACTCCCTGACAGCCTAAAAAGTCCCTCCCCAGCTTTTCTGTAGGCCTCCTTCAGATCCTGGAAGGCCACAAGAAGGTCACCTGGGAGCCTCCTCTTCTCTAGCCTGCACAGCCCCAACTCTTTCAGTGTGTCCTCATAGGAGAGGTGCTCCAGCCCTCAGAGCATCCTGGTGGCCCTATCACCTTTTGGTGAGTTAGTGGTTTAGGATGTATTTCTTTAATCTTTAATGATGATGGAGTGCAGTCTGTATTGAAGGAAGACCCAAACGTTGTTTGAGAAGCTCATGAATGAGTATTTCCAGCACTGAGATCATGATCCTGCTCATTTATTTTTATTTTTTTAGAAACGTTTTGGAACTACTGTGGTGAATTGCTTAATTGTTTTGTAATCCTTTGTTGCAGTTGCTGTTTCAATTAGTCTCATAGTTTTCCATGATCTTCTACTGAGAGACCTACTTGCTTGCTGAAAGGGTGATTATGTTCAGCCATGCTTGCTACTCCCACCAAGGACTTCTTTTGTTGTTGCTGTTTCTTCACTCAAATAAGTTTTCAGCAGGGCTGCATAATTCTGCTGCTGGCATGCAGCAGTGCAGGAGTGTGAGGGAGAATGTGGGGAAACCCACTTGGAGCAGCTAACATCCTCAATTACTTTCAGCTGTTCTATTACAGGCTAGGAAATCTCAGAAGTCACTATCTTACAGTGCTTTCCAACTAGAAGAACAGACACAACATCTAAATGTAACTCAATTTTTTTTTACAACTTCATAGATTTCCACTTCTGTTGAAGCCCAGAATGTGGGCTGAACCAGAAATTAATATTGAGTTCTGTTGAAGTGCACTGTCAAGCCTTGAGGAGCCTGAAATGTTCATGATCAAGGCTAGCTGGAATCAAATGTCTTCAGTCCCTGATGGGCCTGCGTGGTATAGATGTTCTAGTTCATGCTAGCAGAGCATAAAAGCCAATAGTGTTGTTTGCTTGTTAGTGTAATAATATCATGTTTTTTCTATCAGATCACTCAGTTAAGGCTAGTGTTCCTTGGTACAGTAATTGGAAAGAGACACTGATGGAACTGAACACATCCACGTGTTATTCAGGTATTTTTTTTTTTTTTGTGGTTGGTGCCAATTTACCAAATTGCCCTTTATTCCTTTTTTTTTTCATGTGCCCCATCCACCTCTCCTTACCATCTGCTGCAACTGTTTAGCACTTTTCTCGACCTAGATGTGTGTTCCTTCATGATTTTTTTCTTTTCCCCCCCCTCCTAAATGCAAAAAAAAAAAAAATATTGTTGGTGATGGTCATTTAATTTTTCTTCTGGTTGCATTTCTTCCTCTTCTTAATCTCAATCATATGGACTTTCTGTACAATCAATAAGTCCAGAGTGGTGGTGGGAGATTACCTGATGCTGGAAAAGCACTGTCTTGTTTGATCCTATAGAGCTCCTTAATGTCACTGTTCTGTGTCTCAAATGTTTATGTTCCTCTGTAGGAAGGTAGTGGGAGGTAGTGGTGCTTTTCAAACTGCAGCTGCAGTGCTGACTGAACTTAGAGCATGTGTCCCTCTGCTGTATTGCCATTTTCTGGAGTATGACTCTTTTCAAAACCATTTAAATATATATATTTTTTTATCTAGCATTTAAGCCTTGTATTACTGCCTAAATGCATTGCTTATTGACCTCTCCATTTACAGTGATGCTTTGTATTAAGCTAGATTTGGATGTTTCTCAGATTTAGATATTAACAAGTTGATGGGCACGTGTCCCTCTGCTATATTGCCATTTTCTGGACTATGACTCCCTTCAAAACCATTTAAATATATATATATTTTTTTATCTAGCATTTAAGCCTTGTATTACTGCCAAAATGCATTGGTTATTGACCTCTCCATTCACAGTGGTGCTTTGTGTTGAGCTAGATTTGGATATTAACAAGTTGATGAGCATGTGTCCCTCTGCTATATTACCATTTTCTGGAGTATGACTCTCTCCAAAACCATTTAAGTATATATATTTTTTTTTAACCTAGAATTTAAGCCTTGTATTACTGCCAAAATGCTTTGGTTATTGACCTCTCCATTTACAGTGGTGCTTTGTATGAAGCTAGATTTGGATGTTTTTCAGATTTAGATATTAACAAGTTGATGTTATGCCTTTCGTTAGTACCTTCCAGTAGTGTCTGTTCAGATGCTGCTAGATGCCTTCCTGTCTGAGTGTGCTGGAATACTGCTGCCTGTGAAACTCATCTTGGTCAGTCACAGATTCATAGCTTCATAGAATGGTCTAGGCTGGAAGGGACCTTAAGATACCTAGTTCTAACCTTCCTGCCTTGGGCAGGGACAGCTTCTACTAGACCAGGTTGGCCAAGGCTTCATTAATGCTGGCCTTGAACATCTCCAGGGAGGGCACATCCATGACATCTCTGGGCAGCCTCTTCCAGTGTCTCACCACACTCACTATAAAGAATTTCTTCGTAATACCCAGTCTAAATCTACTCTCTTCAAGCTTTAAAGCCACTGACACTTGTCCTGTCACTACAAGGCCTTGTAAAAAGCCCCTCCCCAACTTTCCATAGCCCCACTTCAGATACCAAAAGGCTAATGTAGTCTTCTAGGAGCTTGCTTTTCTCCAGGCTGAATAGAACAGCCTAAATTCTTTCAGCCTGTCCCCACAGAGGAGGTGCTTCAGTCCTCTGATAATTTTGTGGCACTCTCCTGGACCCAGTCAGGTAGTACAAAACTTGACTTGGGGGTGCTGGCGGAGGAGAAGATGAAGATGAGGCAGCAGTGTGCACTTGCAGGGCAGAAAGGCAAGCAGAGGCTGGGCTGCAGCAGGAGCAGTTTGGCCAGCAGGGCCAGGGAGGGGATTGTGCCCCTCTGCTGTGCTCTGCTGAGAGCCCACCTGGAGTAGTGCATCCAGTGCTGGAGCCCCTGGGACAAGAGGATGTGGAGATGCTGGAGGTGTGCAGAGAAGGGCCCTGAGGATGCTCAGAGGGCTGCAGCACCTCTCCTATGAGGACACACTGAAAGAGTTGGAGAAGAGGAGGCTTCCAGGTGACCTTCTTGTGGCCTTCCATGATCTGAAGGGAGCCTACAATAAAGATGGGGAGGGACTTTTTAGGCTATCAGGGTGTGCCAGGACTGGGAGGAATGGAGCAAAGCTGGAGGTGGGGAGATTCAGATTGGATGTGAGGAGGAAGTTGTTGAGCATGAGAGTGGTGAGAGGCTGGAATGGGTTGCCCCTGCAGGGAGGTGTTTGGGACCACATCCGTGGAGGTGTTTAAGGCAAGGTTGGATGAGGCTGTGGGCAGCCTGCTCTAGGGTAGGGTGTCCCTGGGCATGGCAGGGGTGTTGGGTCTGACTGATCCTTGTGGTCCCTTCCAACCCTCACTGATTCTATGATAAGTATTCTGAAGCTGTTATGTGCAAATATTACTTATCATTATTATTACGATGGCTTTCTTAGTTTCTGAACACATTAACAAGTTTGCTTAAGCTTCACTTCTGCTCACTTAATGTACTGGAAATGTCCTGCTAGAAAAATACAAACCATGCAGGTCTTTGTACCTGAATGACACAGTTAATGTGCACTGCTGCACATCTGTAAAAATTCTTTCAAATACTGTTTTTGTTTTTAATGTGGGGCATATTTTTATTCTAAATATCTACTATCAATGATTCCAGCCCTGTAAACATTCTGGAGTGAATCCTGATGTGCTGTGTTGTGTAAAGGGAATTCACTTTGTAGCCACTTCCAAGGTTCTTAATAAGGCTGAATGAGAAAAGAGAAGGGGGGAATCCTCCCCAAAACAAGCAACACACAACAAAACAAAGTAGTACGTCTCTGTTTGTAGCTGTGAGATTTCAATTTCATTCTTTTTTGGCCATGATTCAGCTGCAAAACTGAAACCTGAGCTTGAAACTAAAATGCAGTTGAAACTTCTAGCTTAAATTGTTTAATGTAGTTTGGTTGGAACTTGAGTTGCTGAAAGGCTTTGCTCTACCTGTAAAAAATATCCTCATGAGCCACATTCTCGTGGTTTGTTTTAATAACAAGCTGTGTTTTCCTTAATTTAAATTGCTGCCACATGTACATGGGGGACTTAATGATGCCAAGAGGTCTTTATAACCCAGCTGAGTGCTCAGACACCAGTTGCTAGAGATGCTGTCATCTGAAGCTGGAATTTTGCCTCCCATCAATCTTTCCCATGTGAAATGTGCTGGCTGCTAGGCTGAGCTCAGTGTTAAGGTGGAACTGTGTCTGACTTGGCTGTGGAGGAAGCTGGTGTAAGATGACCAGCCAAGGTAGGATTAAACAAAATGCATTCAACTAGGAGATAATTCCAACATAAAAATGGACTCAGGTTCTTAAAAAGTCACCTGAGAAATCAAGATGGGGAAGTGTGGGGATTTTCATTTTGTTGCTGGATTGTTTTGATTTTTTTTAGGGAGGGTGGGGGAGTGAGGTTTGGGGGATGCAAACCTGCAAAGCAGTAGAAATTCTGTCAGCTAAATCAAGGGGTGTGTTTGCTTGGGGGTCATGTAAAGCACATAAACACCTTCAGCATTTCTTATTCATGCTTTTTTGTGGTTGTTTCTGTGTACTCCTTACTGTTTTGTAGGTTTCAGGTGAGTTTACACTGAATTCCAGCTAACTTCAGCGTGGTACCAGGTTATTGGAAGTGGGCTGGTTTTGCTGTGGGGTCTTCATTCCATTCAAAGAAAGGAATTTCAGAATTGAGATGGCATAAGCAGGCCTGAAAGAAGAAATAATGCCTCGTTGCTGCCTGACAGTTGGAGTGGAAAGCAACAGACATTCTGTGGATGTCCCAGACTTACTTTTGTTTCCCTTGATTTGATTCTCTTGGAGAAATGAAATCCCTATTGTAAAGGGGCATGTGAAGATGGCAGGTTCACATTATAAGGCATTAGTGGCACAACTCTGATCAGGGTTTTTAGGTTTCTGGAGAGCTCTGCTTTGCCAGCTGCCAGCTGAACCATTTGCTTTGGCAGGGCAGAGGAAGGGGACTACTGTCGAGCCAAGTCACACGTGGAAAAAGCTTTAGACAAACTGGCAGGGTAGGGTTTTGTTAATCCTTAGCTCCTCTACATACTCAGAAACTCATTTTGGTTCTCAGTCAGTTCTTGCGTCTGCAGCTGAGGCGAATTCAGTGACTGCTAGAAAGATTTTAATTTGTTCTTTGATTTCCCAAGTGCAGGAACATAAAGCTTTGGTAAAGAGTAGTTACTCTTAACAAGGACTGAATATATGTGAGCCTACAATATTGAGGCAGTTGGTGCTTAAGATGTTATTCAATTTCATGGAATCTGATTCACAGCATTCCTCTTTCTCCCCTTGTGTGTATCTTAGATGCTTTCTCCTTCGACTGTGTTCCCTCTTCTTCCCCCTGCCACGCAAACCTCATCAGAGTTTGCAAGGCTCCTCTCTGAGGTGTAGTCTTTCACATTTCGTGAATGAGCCAACAGAAGTTTTGCTGAGGGTTGATCCTCTCTCCTTGTGTATTCCAGCTACTACTCCTTGGTTTGAGTCTTACAGAGAGTGCTTTCTTCAGTCCATGCCTGCATCGGATCATGAGTTCTTGAACCACTATGTCGCCTGTATCCTTTGGGTGTTGCAGCTCTCTCCTGAAGGCTGATTCAGCTGCCTGCAGAAACACAATGTAGGAGGCTTTGGAGTTCTGCAATAACTCTTTTTGCTTTCATGATTTGAAATGTATCTCTTTTTTTTCCAATATGTTTAGCTCATTCCATAAGAGGAGTTGGGGGTGAAGCTTGCTTTGTGGCTCTTTTGAAAAGCAAACTTGGTGTCAAACTGAACTGTCAGCTAACACCTATCAGCTGAACTTCCTCATCCTAAACAGCTTTCTGCTGTGGCTCTTGGAGCATCTGTTGACTGTCCATTATGTGCAACAGAGACTTGTGTGTTTGGGGTGAACCTGCTGCTTCCTGTAGTTTTTTTCTAGCAGATGGAGGTGTGGGAGGTTGGAGAGAGTGTTTTGGAAAATTGGTCAGCTTCAAGCTATTTTGGACAAGAAAAGCCTGGAAAGAGGTCTAAAAGCTTTATTTTTTCCCCCCCCACCTAAAAATAAGTTAAATTTATTTGTCTGTGGGGAAAATAAACACATGCAGAGTTTCGTGAGGCAGTTTAGTGTTTAGCTTTGCACTATTCACACTGCAGGTTTCATAACACTTGTTCCAAACTCTGCTGTACTTTATGGAACCAGGTATGTTGGTTGCCATTAAAGAGAGCTCTTAGTGCAGAACTAGCTTGACAAAATCCTAGTTGTGGTCTTTAACTTAGGAGTTTTAGTAACATTTTAAATTGCAACTTGCTTACTGGCTGCTGTGAGTGAATGTCTTTGAGATGGAGAACAGCTGGCAGAGAGGAGAATGTTCCTTATTTAGTGATGGTGTAGCTGCATTGAGGCAGAAGTCTGAACACTTCTGCTTTTTGCTCAGATGTTGCTGTCTTCATGAATATTGGCCATTACTGTTGCTCAGGTTGGTTTTCAACTCTGAAGGAGAGGTGAGACTAAAGGAAACTGGGGGGTGAATTCCCAGCATATGTTTGGTATGTGAACAGTTGCATTTAAAATCTTTAATGACCTCTTAGCTATGATATATTGGCTTAAACTTGGATCCAGTGTCAGAATCAGAGTGAGCTCCTGTTACATCTCCTGTTGCAGATGTTGGTTGATTGACCATTCTGTTTCTTTACCAAGAGTAAGACCAAATTCTAACTGCACATACTTCTGTGGTGATGTGTTTTTCAGGCTTGAAACTTGTCCTCACCTCTCTTACTCTCTACACTTGTCATTTTCTGATGTGCTCAGTTGCTGGGGTTCTTCTGGTAAAAGTCCTTAACTGGAATTCAGGTATGCTTGTAGTTTCTTCTAGTGAACCAGAGCCTGTGGAGCAATTTCTGAAGCTGTCTCAGGAGCAACATCGAATTCAGCATAGCAATGAATATTTATATCCTAAGTGGTTTATCCCAAACACGCTCAAATACTATGTGCTGCTGCATGATGTAAGCACAGGAGAAGAGCAAAGGTGGGTTGCCAGCCTACAGTGAACTCTTTGACTGACATAGTTGTGTTTAGAAAGCCTGTTGAGATTAGATGTACAGCAGGATCCCTTAAGTAGCATGCTGCCTACCAAGGGTAATTTGCTTAAGCAGTATTTTTAGATCTGTTTCATTTATTCCCATAAAATCAAAAGAATCAGTCCTAACTTCTTGGGGGTTGGATGCTTTCTGTGCTGCTTTGCAGAACTGATACTTAAAGATTCTCAGTTTCACTCTTGCATAAAGGAGTGCTTTAAAAACCAGGAGAGTTTTCCTTCTAAGGCCTATGGATAGTAGTGTAAAAGAGTTTGCTGCAGTACACATCTAGAATGGAATTTGTTGGTTTGCTATTAAGACAGGGTAAATACTGTTTTATTGTTTTTTTGTTTTTTTTTTTTTTTCAGAGCTGACTCCATTTATGAAGAGATGAAGCAGAGGTATGGAACTCAGGGTTGCTACTTACTGAAAATTAATTCTCGAGTGTCCAACAGAGGAACCGATGAACAGATACCAGACCCTTGGAGTCAGTACCTTCAGAAAAACACTATCCAGAACCAGGTATTGCAGTGCTGTAAAAAAAATAATTCATAAGTTGCATATCCAAGCTCATTTTAGCTGTGTTGAATTTTGCCTTAGCTCATTCTATAGAAATACATACCTAACACTAATAGGCAGGCAGGATGCTTCTAACATAGCTATGCCTTGTGAGGGCATGAGATGATTCAAAGAACTGTCCTCTGTGCTACTCTAACTGACAGTGAGGAGCACTGAATACTGCCAGCAGTGCTAATTGACTTGTGCTTAATGCACTGACAAGAGCAAGCCACCTCAGAAATTCCCTGTTTGTAGTAAATTTCTACTTTCATTTTGATAACTTTTCTTCAGTCTGATTTTCTTTTTTCCCCTCAAAACTCTGTATTTTACTAAACAATGTGGGTGTGTTGTTTTATGGAGCTATGTGTGGTTTTCCTGACTCTGAAGTCCAGGCTGGTCTGTCATCTGCTGTGATGGTAAATGACAGTGTGTGTTAGCTCAGACTCTTGGGTTCAATTTGCCATGGCAGGACCAAAAATATTCTTCCTTCAGTTTGCTTTTGACTGGGCTGCAGTGGTAACCACATCTGGTTGAAAGGTTTGTTTGTGGTATTGTAGTTCTGTGCCAAGTCTGACTGGCACTGGAGAGTCAAAACACCTCTTTATTCTGCAAGCCCCAATAAATAATGTTCCACCATAAGCTAATTGAATATATTTCTGTCCCACATGGATAATTTTTGTGTGTTGTTCAGGACTTTTTACTACTGTAGGCATTGCAGTGTAGGGGTTGGAGTGACTTGCTTTTAGTTGACAACAAAGCCGGAAGATTCTCATTTCATTTAGTGGCTATAAGTTTTCACCCTTACAGCAGGACAGGTTCTTAGAGCCTCACAAACTACTTAAATGGATATGTAAGAGCAAATATGCTTTCTTAATTCAGTTCACTGTACCTGAGTTAATTCAGGTTAACTCAGGTTTGGGCAGTGACTGGCTGGAGAGTAGCCCTGCAGAGAGAGACTTAGGGGTGCTGGTGGAGGAGAAACTCAAGATGAGGCAACAGTGTGCACTTGCAGGGCAGAAAGGCAAGCAGAGGCTGGGCTGCAGCAGGGCCAGGGAGGTGATTGTGCCCCTCTGCTGTGCTCTGCTGAGAGCCCACCTGGAGTAGTGCATCCAGTGCTGGAGCCCCTGGGACAAGAGGGATGTGGAGATGCTGGAGGTGTGCAGAGAAGGGCCCCGAGGATGCTCAGAGGGCTGCAGCACCTCTGCTGTGAGCACAGCCTGAAAGAGTTGGGGCTGTGCAGGCTGCAGAAGAGGAGGCTCCCAGGGGACCTTCTGGTGGCCTTCCAGCATCTGAAGGAGGCTATAGAAAAGCTCGGGAGGGACTTTTTAGGCTCTCAAGTAGTGACAGGACTATGGGGAATGTAGCAAAGCTGGAGGTGGGGAGATTAAGATTGGATGTAAGGAAGAAGTTCTTCACCATGAGAGTGGTGAGGCCCTGGAACAGGTTGCCCAGAGAGGTGATTGGGGCCAGATCCCTGGAGGTGTTTGCAGCCAGGCTGGCAGAGGCTGTGGGCAGCCTGAGGTAGGGTAGGGTGTCCCTGGGCATGGCAGGGAGGGATTGGAGCTTGCTGATCCTTGTGGTCCCTTCCAACCCTGACTGATTCTGTGATTCTAACTACTCTTGATTTACTTTTGTGTCTGCACTCTCAAAATTGTTACTGTTCTTCTTGTTTTTTTTTTCTGGCAGGATTGCTATGAAGATGGTCCTTATACTGTCATTTCAAACAAGAGCACTGATCACTTGATATCAGATGGTTTAGACAGTGAAATTAAAGGTACTTCTATAATTTGGATCAAAACATTGATGTGACAGCATTTATACAGCTGTCTCCTGTCTTGGGCAGTAATCACTTGGGTGATTTGTTAGGAAACTCAAAGAAATAACTTTATAAATGCTCAAAGATAATGTAAAGTCACGTCCATGAATTCAAACACTGTGCTGATGATTGCCAGGATTGGTGGTAATTGGCAGATGCATCTTTAATGAGGTGACTGCTGAGGCATGAGACTCTCCTGCTGTAAGATTAGTTAAGGTCATTGTCAGCAAACTGACAATTAATGAACAGTAACAGAGGACCAAGTGGTTCATTCTTCATCATAAAAGTTCTGGTTTAGTTGCTCTGATGTGACTTAGAAACTGAGGTTGGTCTGTTTACTTTCTGTGGTTTTAATTTTAAATCTGGAAATGGCAGAGCAGTGACTTCCAGAGTGAGTTGGCTGGAAGAACTTGCCTTGCACCTCAACTTGTGGATGGCAGAGGACAGGAATTGAAATGGAGTGCAAATTAATGCATGGCAGTTTTTAACCACCTTTTAAGGCAGCTTTATAGGATTCAGATGAGACTCATCATGCAGTGGGAAAGAGGTGAAGATGCCCTACACTGGCCTGACTCAGCTCAGATTTTTCATACCTGATTTGAAAAGCGTGAGGAGACCTGGTGTATGTAGGAGAGCCTGCAGCTGCCTCAAGAAGAGCTTTCTAGGGCTTCACAGCCTGCAAGCTGCTGTTTGAACTTTACATACCCAGCTTTGCATTTCGTGAGTCAAATCCATTAAGGATTGGCTTTCACAGCTCAGCATTGCTCAGTGCTAGCTGGGGCTGGATAAAGCAAGATGATTTTTTATTGGAAGGAAGGAATAAAGAAGGGAGATGTTTAAGTCTTAGCACAAAATGGTGTCTTGGTCTAGTAGAATAGAATAGAATGGAATAGAATTAGAATAAGAATAGAATTAGAATAAGAATAGAATTAGAATAAGGATAGGATTAGAATAGAATTAGGATAGAATAGAATTAGGATAGAATAGAATTAGGATAGAATAGAATTAGGATAGAATAGAATTAGGATAGAATAGAATTAGGATAGAATAGAATTAGGATAGAATAGAATTAGGATAGAATAGAATTAGGATAGAATAGAATTAGGATAGAATAGAATTAGGATAGAATAAGA
>VWZI01000089.1:115275-139758 GCA_013396835.1 Psilopogon haemacephalus
TAGAATTAGAATTAGAATAGAATTAGAATTAGAATAGAATTAGAATTAGAGTAGAATAGAATCGAATCAGCCAGGTTGGAAGAGACCTCCCAAGGTCATCCAGTGCAACCTATCACCCAGCCCTATCCAATCAAGTAGAGATTCAGTAGTGGTCATCAGCCCTTCTCATAGAACTAAAGAGGACTTCAGAGGAGATTGGTCTGCATCACAATTGTCTGGAAGAATATGGAAAACTGGTTTGGCTTTTTAACCTTAAAATAGAAATAGAAAGGAGTGAGTGGCAGTGAAAAACTTCACCCAAAGTGAAGGTTTCTGCTGGTGATAACCAGCTGGCAGAAATCCCACCTGGAAAAGGCTGGAAGAGCTCACAAAAAGCATGGGAGAAAGTCACACACCTAATACACTGTGCCCTCTGAGGAGAGGCTGAGGGACTTGGGGCTGTTTGGTCTGGTGAAGAGAAGACTTAAGGGGGATCTAATCGATGTTTATAAATATCTGTGGGCTGGAGGTCAGGAAGGAGGGGACAAACTCTGCTCAGTTGTGCCCTGGGATAAGACAAGGGGCAGTGGGTATAAGCTACAGCACAGGAGGTTCCAACATTAGGAAGAACTTCTTCACTGTGAGGGTCCCAGAGCCCTGGCACAGGCTGCCCAGGGAGGCTGTGGAGTCTCCTTGTCTGGAACCTTTCCAGCCCTGTCTGGATGTGTTCCTGTGTGATCTGTGCTAGATTCTCTGGTCCTGCTCTGGCAGGGGGGTTGGACTCGATCTCCTTGGGTCCTTTCCAATCCCTGACATCCTGTGTGCCTGTGATCCTGTGAGTGGATCCATTACAACCATTGTAACAACTACTGCACTGCCAACTCTTCCTGAATTTTGACTTGGGAGTTTAGTGTTTTCATAGTCCTTCTTCAACGTTATTGATACTAGCCAGCATATTTGGGCGTTCTTTGTGCTCTAGTTAAGAACCAAACCCACATATTTATTCATATTGTAGCTCCAGAGATGCCCTGAAGTTGCTGAAGAATTTCAGAAGTGGTGTAATGGTCAAGTTGTGCTCAGCATTGGTCTGAAGTGCAGGTTGAAAGGTTTGCTTATTTGCTTAACAGAGTTGCGAGTAGAGAAAATTCAAAGCAGGTTAACAGAGAGATGGAAACCCCAAAATGTGTAGACAACTCTATGCTTACTGGGGGTTTTTTGTTCAATCTGTTGATAGATGGCCTGCCCAATAACTTTAAGACTCACCCCCTTCAACTGGACCTTCCCAGCAGCAGTTTGGATAGCACTGATTACACAAAGGCTGCTGCGTCGCTTCAAGACCCGAAGAAATCCAATTCAGGGACACCTCGTGGGGCTTGCTTAACTCTCACGGATCACGACCGAATTAGGCAGTTCATCCAGGAGTTCACCTTCAGGGGACTCCTGCCACATATTGAGAAGACAATTCGGCAACTCAACGATCAGGTCAGTTTGCTCTTCAGCACTTTGTGCCGTTGTGGTGGTTTGGGAGTTCCCCACCCCCTACACTGTGAAATAACCCAGGCTAGAATTCAGTTGGCTGGAAGTTAAGGAATGAAGCTTTATATTTACAGCTTTGCACAATATCCAAGCAGATATTGACAATGTATAGCAGATATTTACAGATAGATACAGTGAAAAGGTAATACAGAAACACCACAGCCCTCCCAGAGATCAAAATCCCTGAGAGGGGATTTTTAACCACCCCTACCACCTTCCTCCCTCCCCAGTCTTATCTCCCCATCTGTTGATGCAGCAGGTAGGTGAAGGTAGATCAGCCAGGGGGATTAGCAGCAGGAACGAAGTTTGTGAAATTATTCAGATCCAGCTACAAGAAGCAGGAAGAAAGAGCCATGCAAAAGCAGCCACAGCCCAAAGCAGTCTGACTTACCTATATTTGTGTTACAACTCTTAAACAACTATTTTTTCATTCTCAGTAAAGCTATGAGTGAAGTAGCACCATGAGTGTTTGCCTTTGTCAGCCTGGAGTCTTAATTTCTCATTCAAATCCTCCAATTAGTTCAAACCAGCACAACAATATACAAGCAGATATTTACAACATATAACAGATATTTACAAATAGATACAGTGAAAAGGTAATACAGAAACACCACAGACCCCCAGAGATCAGAGTCCCTAAGAGGGGGTTTTTAACCACCCCTGCCACCTTTCTCCCTCCCCAATCTTATCTCCCCATCTGTCTCATGCAACAGGTAGGCAAAGGTAGATTGGCCAGGGAGGATTTACAGCAGGAAAGAAGTTAGTGAAATTATTCAGATCCAGCTACAAAAGGCAGGGAGAAAAGAGCCATGCAAAAGCAGCCACAGCCCAAAGCAGTCAGAGTTATCTATGTTTGGGTTATAATTCTTAAACAGTTTTGTTTCTTCTTCTTTGGTAACCTATGAGTGCAGTAGCATCATCAGTGTTTGCCTTTCTCAGCCCATAGTCTAATTTCTAATTCAAATCCTTCAATTAGTTGAAACCAGCACAACAATATACAAGCAGATATTTGCAGATAGATACAGTGAAAAGCTAATACAGAAACACCACAGAGATCGGAGTCCCTAAGAGGGGTTTCCAACCTTGCCCCACTTCCCAATCTTATTTCACTATCTGTCTTACATGCCAGATAGGCAAAGGTAGATTGCCCAGGGGGATTAGCAGCAGAAAAGTAGTTAGTGAAGTTATTCACATCCAGCTAAGAAGGCAGGGAGAGAGATGGAGCAGCAGCCATGGCACAAAGTAGTCTGAGTTATCTTTGTTTTGGTTATAACATTTATACCATTTCAGGAAACAAGGAGGCACTGGAATGTTTCATTCTCAGCCTGTAGTCATTCAGATCCTCCAATTAGTTCAAACCAGCACAGCCATAAGAAGAAAAAACAGTTGGAGTATATATCCAATTACCCAAAAACCCGTTTAGAAATTATGACCTCCTTCTTCATCTAGTGAGTCAGTGACCCTGTTGACAACTGTGAGGAAATTGATAAAGAAATAGCTGAAGTTCTTTTGCTTAATCTGTCTGTTTAAAAAAAAAATCAATTTGTGGTGGCAGGGTTTTGATATCAAATGTCATCTGCTGTAAGGGACCACTCTGCTGGAATTGACTTTTGGGAGTGTGGTCATGGAGAGTTTTGTGGTGGAACATGAAAAAGTGCATACACAGTGCAGCAAACAGCCTTGCCTTGGGGATTTAAGAATGCATTCTTAAGTGTGGTAAAAAAACCACTTGTGAAGGTCTTAAAATTACCTTCAGAAAGAGCTGTAGCTTGCCTCAGGTCTTGGAAATGGTAATTCCTTGTGGGAATTATCTGAATGAACAGATCTGTGAAGCTTCTTTGCAGGTATGACTGGTGCCCTTAGAATTGATAACTCCCAATGTAGCCATGTGAGTGGTGATGGGTTAATTCTTTCTTCAAGTATCATCTTTGTCCAGATTTTAAGTTGGAATAATGCCAGCATTTAAATACTCTTAGGTCTCAAACAAGAATATTAAATATTTTGGTTTTTAGGATAGAGATGCCTGCAGTTTGCAGCAGCAATGGTGAACCTCATCTGTCTGAAGTATAATGGATACATGAATTGCCACTTGTAGGAATGTAGTCTTGGTTATTTCATTGTTGTTATGTATTTCTGGTTTATGGAAACAAGTAGAGTTTAGGAAGCCTTACTGAAGCTTGGATTTTTGTGTTAGTTTAGCTTCTATTGGTGTGTCTCTTACAGTGCTCTGATTTTGTATCTTTTTGCAGTTGATCTCCAGGAAAGGCTTGAGTCGATCACTCTTTTCTGCTACTAAAAAATGGTTTAGTGGCAGCAAGGTTCCAGAGAAAAGCATAAATGAACTGAAGAACACTTCTGGCTTGCTGTAAGTAATTGTGGTCCTGTCCTTTAGATCTGACCTGTACCTCGCTTCTATTTGATGATGTTCTGCACAGTAAACTAAATCAATGCTGTAAAAGACTTTAATTGGAGAAGTAATGAGAAGTGCTATGGCTAAATGTGTGCATTAGAACAGAATAGAACAGAATAGAACAGAATAGAACAGAATAGAACAGAATAGAACAGAATAGAACAGAATAGAACAGAATAGAACAGAATAGAACAGAATAGAACGAAAGAGGATGAAAGAAACTGTGCAGAGCCACCTTCCTGTGATATTTATAGTGAGGTTTGCTAACTTACAAAGACTGCACATTAAGAGTGGCAGCAACAAAAATAAACTATGATCTGCCATGAGGGATGTTTTAAAATTACTACAGCCTTTTTGTTTTCTTATTTAAGCCAACCCCCATTGTTTATGTAGCTATAATTAATAGGAACTGTAGAATCATAGGATCAGTCAGGGTTGGAAAGGACCACAAGGATCATCTAGTTCCAACCCCCCTGCCATGCCCAGGGACATCCTACCCTAGAGCAGGCTGCCCACAGCCTCTGCCAGCCTGGCTGCAAACACCTCCAGGGATGTGGCCCCAACCACCTCCCTGGGCAACCCATTCCAGTCTCTCACCACTCTCATGCTGAGAATTACAATGTATAACAGATATTTACAGATATATACAGTAAAAAGGTAATACAGAAACACCACAGCCCTCCCAGAGACCAAAATCCCTAAGAGGGGTTTCTAACCACCCCTACCACCTTTTCTCCCCTTCCCCAATCTTAGCTCACCCTCTGTTGATGCAGCAGATAGGTGAAGGTAGTGGAATAGAAGTTGTTAGTGGAATTATAGAGAATCAGCTACAAAAGGCAGGGAAAAGGAGCCATGCAAGGAGCCAGCCACAGCCAAGAGGTCTGAAACAGTCTGACTTATCTATATTTGGGTTACAACTCTTAAAACAACTTTTTTTTGCTTTCTCAGTAAAGCTGTGAGTCAAGTGACATCCTATGTTTTCATTTCTCAGCCTATAGCCTAATTTCTCACTCAAATCCTCCAATTAGTTCAAACCAGCACAGTGAACAGTCAGAGTCTTACTGTTCCATACTCATGCAGCTCTGTTCAGCGCTGACAGTTAATCTTGCTGAGCAGCTTCAGTGGTAGCTGCATACTTTTCCCAGTGGTTCTTGGCTGAGAGGAATGCTTGTTTTGCACCTTAGTGGATAGGTGAGCCTTGTTAATCAAAAACTAGGGTGTGGAACCAGTTCCATGTGGCAGAGAGGAAGCAGCTTCGCTTTGTCTTAGGTGGTTTTTTAAGTAGGGCTGAAGCAATGCGATTTTTGTTCTTGCTTTGTGACTAGAAATTAAGATGAGAGGGGCTGCCTTTACAGAGCATGTCTTGCTCTATGTATTCATATTATGATTTTTGTATTTAATAGGTATCCACCCGAAGCACCAGAGCTTCAAATCCGGAAGATGGCAGACTTGTGCTTTTTGGTGCAGCACTACGAACTTGCCTATAGCTGTTACCACACGGCGAAGAAAGACTTCTTAAATGATCAGGCCATGCTTTATGCAGCTGGAGCACTGGTTGGTACTTCACACAACTAAATATTCTGTGAACTTTTCCTAATTAATCTCTGGTATTTGTCCGAAGGTAGCAAAATGCAATCTCTTCTTTCCACCTCCAAATGTATAAGGGTCTTCCCAGATCTGCTGCATGTATCTAGCAAATACTAAAGTGTTCTCTGATCTATTGGCTCTTGTTTTATGTAGTGGGGGGAGAAAAAAAATTAAAAATGGAAGAGAGAGCTCTTCAAATGTGCAACAGGCTGAGGAGACTACCTAGAGTTGTATTGGGTTTAGGCTAACCTCCCCTGAGCTCAAAAGCCCAATAGGTAACTCCATTTGATTTGGAAGTAAAAGAGATGAACTTAAAAAATAAAAGGGTAGAAGGGAATTACAGAGGCTGGGGAAAAGGGGAACCAAAAAATACAGGGTAGGAAAAATGAGAGGTATTAGAGGGTAAAGGGGAAAAAGGGAACAAAATACACAATATCAGAATACAACTTGTGGAAAGGGAGTTGAGTCCAAACTCTGGGATGGATGATTTGATGGTGGATGAAACAGGATGCAGGATTTTGATGCTGAGATGCAGTTAGTCAGAGTTCCAAAGGTAAAATGGTGGTATTCCTCCACGTGTTTGCTGGGGAGCATGTGGTGTTCAGCAGCAAGAAGTTGGTAAGGCAGGAGCAGAGAGAGAGAGCAGACAAGATGTCCCCCTCTTTTTATAGCAGTCATAGAATCATAGAATGGTTTAGGTTGGAAGAGACCTCAAAGATTATCCAGTTCCAACTCCCTGCCATAGGTAGGGACACGTCCCACTAGATCAGGTTGCTCAAGTGTGAGGGGGATAAACATGATACCTGGGGGAAGGTCAGACCACCCCCAGGGAGGAGTCAGAAGGCTGCAGTTGGGCTTAACCCTTTACAAGAGTGCAACCTGCAGCAGAATAATGGATCTTAACATTTTTTAGTCTGGGAAGTCAAAGCCAGGTACAAAATAATTCTGCTGTATCTTTTTGAGGC
Source organism: Psilopogon haemacephalus (assembly GCA_013396835.1). NCBI lineage: Eukaryota > Metazoa > Chordata > Aves > Piciformes > Megalaimidae > Psilopogon > Psilopogon haemacephalus. Next base: position 121,753 of record VWZI01000089.1, read on the forward strand.
TTTGCAAAATACTTCTTTGCCAGGAAGTCAGGACTGTCACTAAAAATAGTATTGTGCCATTTATTTTTAAGACTCTTGGAGGGTACAGTTTGAGGATTTCGCTGCTGCTGAACTTCACTGTCAACACATTAATGAATTTCTCCTGAGATTGAGCAGCTATGTGAGGAAAATAATTTTCCACAAGATAATGGGAACACTTGGGACAATTCACAAATTCTCAGATCCTGCTTTGTAGGCTTGGTTAACTTGGTTAAAGTTTGAACCTTTCCTTTGTAGAGCCTTGGAAGCATTCTTGTGCACTCTCCCAGCTTGCTGTAAATTACAGAAGGGTGTATTTTTTTTTTTTTTTTGCATTACAGGCAGTTGCTCTGCATTTGGATCATCTGGAAAAAAAAAATAAGTGGCCTTAATTTCTTAACAAATGATTTGTAGAGAGGTCTCGATCATGAATTTTTTTTACAGCCTCCAAGTCTGAGTCACTAGTGCAGTGTATTGGGTTTAATCCAGCTACCCTGAGCCCAAAAGCCCAATAAAAACTCAATCCAATTTGGAAGTAAAAAAGGTATAGAAGCTTTAACAGTAAATAGGAGGGAAAATGGGCTTTTACAGAAGGTGGGACAAAAGGGGAAACAAAATGCAAGGTAGGGGGAATGAGGGAAAAGTTGCAGAAGCTGAGGAGAAGGGAAAAAAGGGGAAAGCAAAATACAAATACAACCCCTGGGAGGCAATTGAGTCCAAAGGTTGAGGTCAATGGTTTTGGTGCTGGATGAAGGCAGGATGTAGGAGTTTTGATGGTGAAAAGCAGTCCAAGTTCCAGATGAAAATGGTGGTGCTCTCCACGAGGTGGCAGGGAGCAGGTGGTCTGGCAGCAGCGAGCAGCAGAGCAGTCACTCAAGGCAAGGCAGGGGCCAAAGTGAGAAAGAGAGAACAAAATGGGTTCCCCTCTTTTTATAGATCCTAGCAAGAAATAGGAGAGTGGCTAACCATGACACCTGGGAAAAGGTCAGACCACCCCCTTGGGAGGAGTCAGAGGATTCCCAGGTGGGCTTAACCCTTCACATACAGAAAAACTTTGCTATCCCATACAGAAAGAATTCAGATTTCAGAGCGTGTGTACCAGAATTTCCTTGGAGGCTGAGACTGTAACTCCATTTCAACCACACTCAGAAAATAGTTCTCCTCTTAAAAGAGGTGGTGGTGGTGCTTTAGCAGGAAGTTTGTTCCTGCAAAAGGAAATTAGCAGCAGTGCTGAACCACTGCTTCTGCCTAGTGTTAGGGGTACAATCAACCAAAACCACTTCAGGATGTGTAGCTCCCTTCTTAACCACTTCAGTATGTGTAGCTCTCTTCTTAACCACTTCGGTATGTGTAGCTCTCTTCTTAACCACTTCGGTATGTGTAGCTCCCTTCTTAACCACTTCAGTATGTGTAGCTCTCTTCTTAACCACTTCGGTATGTGTAGCTCTCTTCTTAACCACTTCGGTATGTGTAGCTCCCTTCTTAACCACTTCAGTATGTGTAGCTCTCTTCCTGCTGTCTGGTTCATTACAAGCAAAGCCATAAGTAGGCTGTTGTGTTAAAGCTCTTATCAGTTGCTGTGTGTTTGGTATGCTTTCATGTGCCAGCAACTGGTTGGATGAAGATCTTGAAGTAGTAGCTGTTGAAACCTGTTCCTGGGTACGTGTTTAGAACCTGCTGTGCTGATTTTCTCTTGCAGGAAATGGCAGCAGTCTCAGCTTTTCTGCAGCCTGGAGCTCCTAGGCCCTATCCTGCTCATTACATGGAAACAGCAATTCAGACCTATCGAGATATCTGCAAGTATGTTGGTTACTCTCACTCTGATCCAGTCCAAGTTGGAAGACCTGGTGGTTTAACTTTCCTCCTCTGCACGTAGTCCCAGCTGACTAAAAGATCTCAGAAAGGTCCCTTGTGTTATATCTGAATGTGCTTACCAGCATAGATGGTGCTTTAGGAGGAGTAAAGGTAGCATCTACCCAGAGGTGTGTGGTTTGCTCCGTAAGATGTAAAGCACAAGCAGAGAGGTCTGTGCTTTAGTCAAATATGGTACTTTTTGGTGTGCTTCCCTTTGTGTAAGGCCAGGTTGGATGAGGCTCTGGCCAGCCTGATATAGGGTAGGGTGTCCCTGCCCATGTCAGGGGGGTTGGAACTAGATGATCCTTGTGGTCCCTTCCAACCCTGACTGATTCTATGATGGTGACTTTTTAAAGTATCACAGAACAACCTGTGTTGGAAGGGACTTAAGAGATCATCTACTCAAACATCTTCACCGTAGGCAGGGACACTTCTTAACCAGACTCAGCTGCCCAAGGCCTTGTTTAGCTTGGTCTTGAACACTTCCAGGGAGGGAGCAGCCACAACCTCCCTGGGCATCCTGTTCCAGAGTTTCACCACCCTCGTACTGAAGAACTTCCTAAGATCCACTCTAAACCTACTCTAGTTCAGCTTAAGATCATTCTTCCTTGTCCTATTGCTAGACACCCTTATGAAAAGTCTCTCTCCAGTCTTCCTGTATAATCCTTTCAAGTACTGGAAGGCAGATCTAAGATCCACCTTCTCTTCTCTAGGCTGAACCACTCTAGCTCCCTCAGCCTGTCTTCGTAGCAGAGGTGCTCCAGCCCTCTGATCAGCTTTGTGGCTCTCTGCTGGACTCAGTCCAACAGTTGTGTCCTCCTTATGCTGGGGCACCACAACTGGATGCAGTATTTGAGGTGGGGGAGGGGGGTCTCACAAAAGCAGAGTAAAGGGGCAGAATCACCTCTTTGGACATGCTGGCCACCATTCCTCTTGATGCAGTCTAGGATATGATTTGCCTTCAGGGCTCTGTTGGTTAGCTAAGGTGACATGGGAAGGGATCTGTGCCATTCTTGACAGAGTGCTGATTCAACTTATGTTGGATTTGCCTGCTGGACTCTCGGACTTCCTGTTTATCAGAGCACTTAGCATTTTAGCTACTATTTTTATAAATATGATACTGTCCTCCAGAATGCCCTCAGGCTTTGATTTTTGAAAGCTGCTGTTCAGTAGGCCAGGAAACTTAATGTGCCAGGTTGTGTGTGGTTGTTTGGCAGGGAATGAACTTTCCTGGTTGTTTTTTTTTCCCCTTCAAGAAGGCAAAACAGCAGAATATCAGACTGCTGAGATCATAGAATCATAGCTCAGCCAGTTCCAAACCCCCTGTGCCATAGGCAGGGACACCTCCCACTAGAATAGGTCACTGAAGGCCTCATCCAGCCTGGCCTTGAACACCTCCAGGGAGGGAGCAGCCACAACCTCCCTGGGCAACCTGTGCCAGTGTCTCACCACCCTCACTGCAAACAACTTCCTCCTAACATCCAGTTTCAATCTCCCCTCTGCCAATTTAAACCCATTAGCCCTTGTCCTGTCATTACAAGACCTTGTACGTAGTCCCTCCCTAGCCCTTCTGTAGACCCCCTTCAGATACTGGAAGGCTACTATAAGGTCTTCTCAAAGCCTTCTCTTCTCCAGGCTGCAGAGCCCCAACTCTCTCAAGCCTATCCTCAGAGCAGAGCTGCTACAGCCCTCTCATCATCTTGGTGGCCTCCTCTGCACTGGTTCCAACACTTCCATGTCCTTGTGCTGGGGGCTGCAGAGCTGCAGACAGTGCTGCAGGTGGGGTGTGAGGAGAGCAGAGCCAAGGGGCACAATCCCCTCCCTTGCCCTGCTGCCCACAGCTGCTCTTGCTGCAGCCCAGCACACAGTTGCTGTCTGGGCTGCACTCACACTGCAGCCTCATCTTGAGCTTTGCATCAGCCCAGACCCCCAGGTCCTGTTCCTCAGGGCTGCTCTCAGCCATTCCCCACCCAGCCTGGAGTTGTGCTTGGGATTGCACCCACCCAGATGCAGGACCTTACCTTTGGCCTTGTTGAATCTCCTGAGGTTGGCCTGGGCACACCTCTCAAGATAGGGAGAACATTTGTCAGATTTGAGGTGAAAAGTTTTGTTTTGTTATTTTTTCAGTGGTTTATTTTGATAAATATTTACTAACCCATTCTTGGTTTTTGTTTTAGGAACATGGTCCTGGCTGAACGCTGTGTGCTGCTGAGTGCTGAGATCTTAAAAAGTCAAAGCAAATACTCAGAGGCAGCTGCTCTTCTGATTCGTCTGACCAGTGAGGTAAAACACTTGGTAGCTTTTGCCACTCTTGCCCTCTGTTTACTTACCCAAGCATTTCTGGGTCCTATGATATTTTCTAGCCAAAGGTAGCAAAGGAGCTGGTATAAAGCAGGAAGAGAGCTGTTTGCACTGCAAATGAAAGCAAATTGGTACTTCATCATCAAATGACTTGCTTGACTTCTTCAAATGTCCTAAATGTGCATTGGTCATCTTTGGCTTTACAATTAATTTCTTTGACATCTGCTTAGCTCCTGTATGACATACTTTAAGAACTTGTGGGTTAAAAGCATTAGCATGGCTTGCCAGAGCCATAATGGCTACTACCCTACACAGACTCAGAAGTTCTCTGGAGTTTTAAGTAACTAAGGCATTAGTGGAGCTCAGCTGCTATGAATCATTGGAATCATACTCTGTAAGTGAAAGCTAGTCTGAACACTTCTGTAATATTAATTGCTGGAAATTAAGCATGGAATTAGCTTCTAACAGCCCAGAAAGTGTCTGGCTTGGAAAAGAGTGAAACAAATGTAATACCAGTAGTAGTATAGCATCTTCTATGTAGCTTGGAGGAGAGTCTAACAGGCAGTTAGTTCTGGCTTTGTGGTCAGCTGCATTGAATGTGGTGATGCTTCTGAGACTCTTCCTGGGAGAGATTAAGCATGGAAGGAATTTGCTTAGTTCTCTTAAGTTTCCTCTCTCAAGTCTCTTTGTAGCTTCATTCTTGCTCTTTCAATTGAAGCTTGCCACCAGAATTTGTGTGAGTGGGGCAAGTGATTTAAGCAAGGAATTTAAATACTGTTGGCTCTGCACAGTAATATTACAGCTTAAACTTGTGTGTAGTATGCTTGTGGTGCCTTCTGGCAGCTGCAGGGAAAAATCTTTGTAGGATACTGTGGAGGTGTCTCAGTATATTTGTAGTCCATCACTGTCTTCATGGAGATAACTTGAGGTAAAATCAAATAGATTCTACTGAGGTGGAGCAATATAGCTCTGTCTGGACATGAAGAATGTGATAATAAGAAATTGTGCCTCATTAAGAAGTCATCCTGGTTCTTGTGATACAAATTAACCAAGTTCTTTTGCTCCCTTTTGTTATTCCTTCATCATTTTAAAGCTCTGGGGTTTTGCTTCTAGCCTTAATACCTGCAGGAGAAGGGAGGGGGAAAAGGTAGCAAGAGTGCTTTAGAGGTAGTGGTGTTAGAAACTGTAGCCTGAGTAATTGAAAAAAGCAGAAAATAGTGTTTTTGTCATTCACACTATAATAGTGTGATACATAAAAGCTCTCCCCTGGGGAAAAAAAGAAGGGACAGTGTAGTTGATATATAACAGAGTGAAAAGCACTTCTAGTCTTACTTTCTTTCATATATACACACATACATAAAATGTTCACATGTAAAAGAACCTTCACTTGCACAGGACTGTCACAGCTTCCTCACCCTGTCAGCATTAAAATAAGGCCACTGCTATCTTTTGTGGTTGTATTTAACTTGGAGGTTAATTTTCCCATTTTTTTCTGCTTTTAAACAGGATTCAGATCTTCGCAGTGCACTTCTGCTGGAGCAGGCAGCCCATTGCTTTATAAACATGAAAAGTCCCATGGTTAGGAAGTTTGCATTTCATATGATACTGGCTGGCCATAGGTTTAGTAAAGCAGGCCAGGTAAGTATTATTCTTCAGCATGGGAAATGTGCTTGGGGTTTGAAAAAAAAAAAAAAAACAGGTTGAATTTGTCATTAGTCTGGAAAAAAAAGTGCTTGATTTCTAACACTTCTGTGTCAGTTAGAAGTGTACAGCTGGGTGCTTCTCCTGAATATGACCTCTGCATCAGTCAGCTTTGTCTTCTGTTCTGAAATAATGCTGAGAATCACTGACTTGAGACTTCAGTGATGTGCATTTTCATTTCTGGGTTGGTTTTATACACAGTTGTGGTGGTTTGGCAATTGCCTGCCCCTCCCCACACTGTGAAATAACCCAGGCTAGGACTCAGCTGGCTGGAAGTTAAGAAATGAAGCTTTATATTTACAGCTATGCACAATATCCAAGCAGAGATTTACAATGTCTTAACAGATATTTACAGATATATACAGTGAAAAGGTAATACAGAAACACCACAGCCTTCCCAGAGATCAAAATCCCTAAGAGGATTAACCAACCACCCCTACCACCTTTTCCCCCTTCCCCAATCTTATCTCACCATTTGTTAATGCAGCAGATAGGTGAAGGTAGATTGGCTGGGGGAGGGTTAGCAGTAGGAAAGAAGTTAGTGGAATTATTGGGAATCAGCTACAAAAGGCAGGGTAAAGAAGCCCTGCAAGGAGCCAGCCACAGCCCAGAGAGGTCTGGAACCGTCTCACTTATCTATATTTGGGTTACAGCTCTTAAAACATTTTTTTTTCTTTCTCAGTAGAGCTCTGAGGGAAGTAGCATCATCAGTGCTTTCCTCTCTCAGCCTATAGTCTGATTTCTCGTTCAAACCAGCACAACAGTGAAAGACAAGGCTTTATTATTGGGGTAAAGGAGTGTCCTTGCTCCTGAGCTAAGAGTGAGTTGCAGGATTTAAGGATTTGTTGAATTCTTAATTTCTTAGAACAATGGCAAAATTTATGCTTTTTAGTAGAGGTGCAGCTGTGGGGAGCAGTGGCAGCAAGACAGACTAAAGCATCTCTTTATGATTACTTAGGCTTAAGTAGCAATTAAACCAATACAACTCAGACTGGTTTTTTAACTTTTGTTCACATTCCTGGGCAGGCAGATTTAACTGTGGTAACCAAACTCAAGGTTTGTTGGACATAAAGCATGGAAATAATTTCTGCCTCAGTTGTGGGGTAGACTCCCTGTTGTTTGAAAGGAAGCTCTGTGTTTCTGGGGCTTCTTCTCCCACTCCACCCAATCTAATTTTTATTTGGTAAAGTTTTTTCTTCTGTAAGGACCAAAGAAGATCTTGTGTTCATAGCTTCTGTGTTGAAAATCTCAGGTATGAAGGATCACAGGATGTTATGATCCCAAAGAGATCATAAAGACCAATGCCCTTGCCAGAGCAGCACCATACAGTCTAGCTCAGGTCACAGAGGAACACATCCAGACAGGCCTGGAAAGGCTCCAGAGAAGGAGACTCCACTGCCTCTCTGGGAAGCCTGTGCCAGTGCTCTGGGACCCTTCCAGTCAAGAAGTTTCCCCTTGTGTTGAGCTGTAACCTCCTGTGCTGCAACTTACACCCCTTGCTTCTTGTCCTATCCCAGGGAGCAAGTGAACAGAACCTGTCCCCCTGCTCCTGACCTCCAGCCCTCAGATATTTATAAACATTGATTAAATCCCTTCTCAGTATTCTCTTTTCCAGACTAAGCAGCCCCAGGTCCCTCAGCCTCTCCTCATCAGGCAGTGCTCCAGTCCCCTAATCATCCTCATAGCCCTCTGCTGGACTCTCACGAGCAGATCCCTGTCCCTCTTAAACTGGGGAGCCCAAAGAACAGCAGGAGTATTTCCTCCCCTCTTGGTTTTCTTCATAGAAACTACTGCAAGGAACTATCTGCAATAGTTTTCCTGTCTATTTTTATGACAAGACAGTACTGACAGGGAGCTATTGGTCAGAGTTTTGGGGTTTTTTTTCTTTACAAAATGCATGCAAAGGAGTGAAACACAAAAGAGTAAAGTTTTGACTTCATGTGACAGCTCTCTTGTTGCTTGTGCCTAATTCTAGTGGAGCAACCCAGAGCACTGTTTCAAAAGTAGTCTTCCCTGATTTGTGCTTTTAACTTGCTGCCTGGTGTGACTCTGGCTTTATTACAACACTAGTCTTGAGAAACATGAACTTAATCTGCAGGCTTGGCTCTGTACTGCATGAACCAGCAACTTCTGTGCTTCAGCTGGGGTCAAGCAAATGCTCAGAGGTGTGCAAACGTTACACCTGGCATAGTGGAGAGGGCTGGTAAAAGCTTCCTGACTTACCCTTCAGTCTTCCTGATGCTGCAGTGATGGTGTGCTGGTTTGAGCTAATTGGAGCATTTGAGTGAGAAATTAAACTATTGGCTGAGAAAGGAAAACACATTATGGCACTTCACCCAGACCTTTACTGAGAAAGAAAGAAAGAAAAAGTTGTTTTTAAGAATTGTACCCAAAACATCACATATCAGATGGTTTCTGACCGCTCTGGCTGCTTTTTGCATGATCTCTTTTGTCCCTCTGTCTTGGTAGCTGATTCTCAGTAATTCTACTAACTACTTTCCTACTTCTAATCCCCCTGGACGATCTTCTTCAGCTTCTCTGCAGCATCAATAGGTGGTGAGATAAGGCTGGGGAAGGGGGGAAAGGTGGTAGGGGGTGGTTGGTTACCCCTCTCGTGGGGATTTTGGTCTCTGGATGGGCTGTGGTGTTTCTGTATTACCTTTTCACTGTATCTATCTGTAAATATCTGTTATACATTGTAAATATTTGCTTGGATATTGAGCATTGCTGTACATATAAAGCTTCATTTATTAACTTCCAGTGTTCTGAGTCCTAGCCTGGGTTTATAAAAGGTGGGGGGGGACGGACAGGGAACTGCTAAACCACTACAGATGGTGAATGGGATTGTTTGAGAAGCTCACTGGGTGGTTGTTTTTCATCTTGCAGAAGAGACATGCCTTACGCTGCTACTGTCAAGCCATGCAGGTTTACAAAGGGAAGGGCTGGTCCCTTGCAGAAGACCACATCAACTTCACCATTGGGCGCCAGTCCTTCACGCTCTGCCAGCTGGACAATGCTGTCTCTGCCTTCAGGCATATCTTGATCAATGACAGCAAACAGCCTCCAGCTCAGCAAGGAGCTTTCTTAAGAGAATATCTTTATGTGTATAAGGTAAACGACTCTTCCTTGCTTTTATTCCTTGAAGAATCACTACTTTTATTCCCAGTAATTTCCTGTTAACCCATCAGGTGATTTTCTGTTACACCTGCATTGTTCCAGGGATGTGTTTTATGTAGTTGTTTTGGGGTTTTGTTTGTTTGTTTGGGGTTTTTGTTTGTTGTTTTGGGGTTTTTGTTTGTTGTTTTGGGGTTTTTGTTTGTTGTTTTGGGGTTTTTGTTTGTTGTTTTGGGGTTTTTGTTTGTTGTTTTGGGGTTTTTGTTTGTTGTTTTGGGGTTTTTGTTTGTTGTTTTGGGGTTTTTGTTTGTTGTTTTGGGGTTTTTGTTTGTTGTTTTGGGGTTTTTGTTTGTTGTTTTGGGGTTTTTGTTTGTTGTTTTGGGGTTTTTGTTTGTTGTTTTGGGGTTTTTGTTTGTTGTTTTGGGGTTTTTGTTTGTTGTTTTGGGGTTTTTGTTTGTTGTTTTGGGGTTTTTGTTTGTTGTTTTGGGGTTTTTGTTTGTTGTTTTGGGGTTTTTGTTTGTTGTTTTGGGGTTTTTGTTTGTTGTTTTGGGGTTTTTGTTTGTTGTTTTGGGGTTTTTGTTTGTTGTTTTGGGGTTTTTGTTTGTTGTTTTGGGGTTTTTGTTTGTTGTTTTGGGGTTTTTGTTTGTTGTTTTGGGGTTTTTGTTTGTTGTTTTGGGGTTTTTGNTTTGTTTGTTTGGTTCTGTTTTGTTTTTTTACTTAAGGCCTTAAAGAAACAGATTGGTTGCATCTCATATATATTAGGGTAATAATATCAGTCAGGGTTGGAAGGGGAACACAAGGATCATCCAGTTCCAAGCCCCCTGCCATGCCCAGGGACACCCTACCCTAGATCAGGCTGCCCACAGCTTCTGCCAGCCTGGCCAAAAACACCTCCAGGGATTTGGCCACAACCACATCCCTGCAGGGGCAACCCATTCCAGCCTCTCACCACTCTCATGCTCAACAACTTCCTCCTCACATCCAATCTGAATCTCCCCACCTCCAGCTTTGCTCCATTCCCCCTACTCCTGTCACTCCCTGAGAGCCTAAAAAGTCCCTCCCCAGCTTTTCTGTAGGCCCTCTTCAAATCCTGCAAGGCCACAATAAGGTCATCTGGGAGTCTTCTCCTCTCCAGACTGCACAGCCCCAACTCTTTCAGACTGTCCTCATAGGAGAGGTGCTCCAGCCCTCCTATGAGGACAGTCTGATCTTTGAGGTCCCTTCCAACCTAAATAATTCTATGTAAGTTCTGAGTGACTCTGGATTGTAGTATTGTAGTGTGTTCTAGGGTGTTCAGTGCTGATAGCATCACAGAACTGGCAGCCTTGTAGTTACTCATTGCCTTCAAAGCTTGTAAATGGTTTCTGTGGTGTTTGCTAGTTTATGGTAGACTCTGCTCAAATGTGAGTTCAGGAGTGGTGAGTTTGTGTAATGGTAGTGGTGTGGTAAGCAGAATGTGTCTAATTCTGAGTTAGTCAAGCTTTGCATCAAATAAAGCTTGTGCCAACCATGCAGCCACAATAATGCTCTGAGGAAAAGGACCTGGAGGTCTGGGTGGATGAGAAGCTCAACATGAACCAACAGTGTGCACAGGTGGTTCAGACAGCAACTGTGTGCTGGGCTGCATTACGAGATGCATTAGCAGCAGGGCAAGGGAGTGAATTCTCCCCCTTTACTCTGCTCACGTCAGACCCCACCTAGAGTAGTGTGTGCAGTTCTGGAGCCCCCAGCACAGGAAAGACATGGAACTGCTGGAGAGAGTCCAGAGGAGGGCCACAAAGATGATCAGAGGGCTGGAGCAGCTCTGCTATGAGGACAGGCTGAAAGAGTTGGGGCTTTTCAGCCTGGAGAAGAGAAGGCTTCAAGGAGACCTTATAGCAGCCTACCAGTATCTGAAGGGGCCTACAGGAGGGCTGAGGAGGGACTGTTCACAAGGTCTTGTAATGACAGGACGAGGGGGAATGGGTTCAAATTGGCAGAGGGGAGATTTGAACGGGATGTTAGGAAGAAATTCTTCACAGTGAGGGTGGTGAGACACTGGCACAGGTTGCCCAGGGAGGTTGTGGCTGCTCCCTCCCTGGATGTGTTGAAGGCCAGGCTGGATGAGGTCTTGAGTGGCCTGATCTAGTGGGAGGTGTCCCTGCCTATGGCACAGGGGGGTTGGAACTGGATGATCTTGAAGTTCTCTTCCAACCTAAACCATTCTATGATTCTATGGTTGAAATGGTTAAAATAATTATCCTCTTCATAAGGATTTCACAAACTTCCAAATCTTTCTTGAAGAAGTATTACTTTAGGCTGTCAAAGCAGAACAGACTATCAAAAGAGCTAGTGGCAGTGATTCGTTCCATCTTAAAAGTGCTACCTGTTCACTGAGAATGTACAGCCATGGGCATTGTGTATTTACACGTTGGCATGACCCTCTGCTTTCCTTCCTCTTGCTCCAGAATGTAACTCAGCTATCACCTGATGGTCCCTTACCACAGCTTCCTTTACCATACATCAACAGCTCAGCAACTCGGGTTTTCTTTGGGCACGATCGAAGGCCAGCAGAAGGTGAGAAAAATTTTATGTGAAGACATTGAAGTCCTTTATTTATGGAACCAAAATACAGGCAGGAGTTGGGGGCATTAAAAAAAAAAAAAAAAAGGAACAATGTGAACCCAGCTGCTTAAATAAGATTTCAGAAGAAAAGCTTAAGCTTAGCATCTGCTTGCTAGGTGGTTTCAGGCTTTCTCTATAAACAGGAGCTCTGTGTGTGCAGGTGGAACCACTGGAGAGAGTCCAGAGGAGGGCCATGAAGATGATCAGAGGGCTGCAGCAGCTCTGCTATGAGGACAGGTGGAGAGAGTTGGGGCTCTGCAGCCTGGAGAAGAGAAAGCTTCCAGGAGACCTTATAGCAGGCTTCCAGTATCTGAACGGAGCCTACAGGAGGGCTGGGGAGGGACTGTTCACAAGGTCTTGTAATGACAGGACAAGGGGGAATGGGTTTAAGCTGGTGGGAGATTTAAACAGGATATTAGGAGGAAGTTGTTTGCAGTGAGAGTGGTGAGACACTGGAACAGGTTGCCTGGGGAGGTTGTGGCTGCTCCCTCCCTGGAGGTGTTCAAGGCCAGGTTGGATGAGTCCTTGAGCAACCTGTTCTAGTGGGAGGTGTCCCTGCCTATGGCACAGGGGGGTTGGAACTGGATGATTTTTGAGGTCCCTTCCAACCTAAACCATTCTATCATTCTCGGTGTTGTTTCCACAGCTGGAAAGCTGCAGTGCAAGTGAAGCAGGTTTTTAATGCTTCAGCAAATGGTAGACTACTGTCAGTGCTACACATTAGCTTGACAGTTAACTTTCTCCTCGTTGAAATGTTTGAAACACTGAATGTAAAGTAGCTTGAGTAGATACTGTTATGTAATCCAGGGCTGTCCTATGGGGCTGTTGTCTGCCACGAAGTAAAAATCTGTAAGCTGAGCATACCGTGTGGCATGAGAAAATCCTGGAATTCCACAATGTGCAAGTTGCAAGTGGAAGTGTACTCAAATTCTGCTCAGTGTTGTCTTTCCTGTGTCCTTTCTGAAATGTCTTGCAATTTGGTGACAATGGTGACTGTCCTTTTTAATTACAACTGAGAGCTTAACATACTCTAACAGCATTTAAGTGGGCAGTGCAGCCCTCAGCTGCAGCTGCTACCTCTCTTCTCGTCTTCTAAGACTGCTTTACTTGCCCTAGGTGAAAAGCAGGCAGCTACCCATGTAAGCCTGGATCAGGAGTACGACTCAGACTCATCCCAGCAGTGGAAGGAGCTTGAGGAGCAGGTTGTTTCTGTGGTAAACAAAGGGACAATACCTTCCAACTTCCAGCCAACACAGTTCTGTTTAAATCGCTACTCAGATAACTCCAGATTTCCACTTGCTGTGGTAGAAGGTAAAGTGACAATTTAAACACTTTAGAAATAAACTGAGTTAGGTGAATCTGTATGGAATTTTGTGTTGTTGTAGATGTAAACCAACTTGCTAGCCCATGAATACTCTGGGTTAGGTGAACTTTCAGACTGTGGGGGTATAACCTGGAGACATTCAAACCAATACTCTCGAGCAACTTGCTTGCCCATGAATGCTGTGAGTTAGGTGAACCGTCAGATTGTGGGAGGGATAACCTGGAGACATTCAAACCAACATTCTCGAGCATCTTGCTTGCCCATAAATGCTATGAGTTAGGTGAACTTTTTGATTATGGGAGGGATAACCTGGAGACATTCAAACCAACACTCGAGCAACTTGCTTGCCCATGAATGCTTTGAGTTAGGTGAGCCTTCAGATTGTGGAAGGGATAACCTGGAGACATTCAAACCAACACTCTCGAGCATCTTGCTTGCCCATAAATGCTATGAGTTAGGTGAACTTTTTGATTATGGGAGGGATAACCTGGAGACATTCAAACCAACACTCTCGAACATCTTGCTTGCCCATAAATGCTGTGAGTTAGGTGAACTTTTTGATTATGGGAGGGATAACCTGGAGACATTCAAACCAACACTCGAGCAACTTGCTTGCCCATGAATGCTTTGAGTTGGGTGAGCCTTCAGATTGTGGGAGGGATAACCTGGAGATATTCAAACCAATACCCTTGAACAGCTTGCTTGCCCATGAATGCTTTGAGTTAGGTGAACCTTCAGATTGTGCGGGGGATAACCTGGAGACATTCAAACCAACACTCTTGAGCATCTTGCTTGCCCATAAATGCTGTGAGTTAGGTGAACTTTCAGATTGTGAGTGGGATAACCTGGAGACATTCAAGGTTCAAGTGTGAGGAAGAGGTTCTTTGCCATGAGGGTGGTGGAACACTGGAACAGGTTGCCCAGGGAGATTGTGGATGCTCCATCTCTGGAATACACTCAAGGTCAGGCTCGATGGGGCTCTGAGCAACCTAATCTAGTTGGGGATTTCCCTGCTCAGTGCAGAGGGGTTGGACTTGGAAGGGACCTTTAAAGATCATCTAAGCCAGTGCATTCCATGATTCCATTTTCTTGCCCTTTTTTAACAGAGCCAATAACGGTAGAAGTGTCCTTCCGAAACCCTCTGAAAGTTCCTCTTCTTTTAACTGACCTCTCATTGCTATGGAAGTTTCAACCTAAAGACTTCAACGCAAAACATGGTGGAGAAACAAAAGAGTTGGTAAGGAAAGTTTCATCCTTTGTCAAGCAAAACAATGAGTGTTGTAATGCAAAGCAAAATCTTATTGTATGTGTAGTAGATTTGTTTTGAGCAACACGAGCCTTGACCAGCAGAATTGACCTGCAGTGACAATGGATAGATCATCAAATAAGTTTTTTCTTACTTGAGCTACTCCACATAGTGAAATGTGCATCCTAAAAACTGTCCTGGTCTGACACATCCTGGTATCTCAGTTGGAAGAACAAATAAAGTTTGCTGTATTGTAAATTCAGTGTTTTGAAGATCTCTGAGGAACTACTTACTGCTGTTTTAATTTAACATCTCAACCAATACTCCCAAAATGTCTCTCCAAAGGACTGTTCTCACATTCATGTTTTCAAGGTTTGATTATGCTCTAACACTGAGCATTACAGTAAATTCTTTAGTTATTTGGTTTCCTGGCTAAAAGCATTTGGAATGTGGTGGCTGAAGATGCTGAAGGCAGTGGCACATCTCCCTTAGGAGGACAGGCTGAGGGAGTTGGGTCTCTTTAGCATGGAGAAGAGGAGACTGAGAGGAGACTGTTCTCACATTCATGTTTTCAAGGTTTGATTATGCTCTAACACTGAGCATTACAGTAAATTCTTTAATTATTTGGTTTCCTGGCTAAAAGCATTTGGAATGTGGCTGAAGATGCTGAAGTCAGTGACACATCTCCCTTGTGAGGACAGGCTGAGGGAGTTGGGTCTCTTTAGCTTGGAGGAGACTGAGAGATGGCCTCATATAAAGATGTGCAGGGCAGTGTCAGGAGGGTGGAGCCAGGCTCTGCTCAGGGATGTCCACTGATAGGACAAGGGGCAATGAGTGCAAGTTGCAGTAGAGGAGCTTCCATGTGAACATAAGGAAAAACTTTTTCAGCGTGAGGCTGACAGAGCAGGCTGCTCAGAGAGGTTGTGAAGTCTCCTTCTCTGAAGACATTCCAAACCCACCTGGATGCCATCCTGTGTGACCTGTTCTAGGTGATCCTGCTCTGGCAGGGGGCTTGGACTTGATGATCTCTGGAGTTCCCTAAGATTCTGTGATCTCTAAAGGTGTTGGAATGTTTGCCATAGTTACAAATACATAACTAAGCCTGTAGTAACTTTTCCCTCTGCTCAAAACTACTACTTTAACGATACAATAAATACTTTTGTTTCAGTGACACTGACTTGGAATTATTCTCATTTGTAGTAGTAAATCTTAAATGTCCCTCTTCTCTCTGAAGTAACTCTTGAGCTCTCTAAGCTGCTGCTTTAATTCAGAAAGCCTGAGAAGCTGAGCATACAGCAGCTGCTGGTCCTGGCTGTCTGCACTTTGAAATTTGTGTGCTTTTTTTTTTTTTTTTTTTTTTGGNTGTGCTTTTTTTTTTTTTTTTTATCTGGAAAGATGTAGAAAGTAGTATTTACGGTGCACATTTTCTGCCTGAGATTATCTAAAAAGCTGTTTCTTGTTTTCAGGGAGCCTGTGATGATATGATAGGAACTGAAGCAATAGCAGAGTTCTTAATTAACAGCGAAGAAACAAAAGTGGTAAGTACTGTACTTTGCTCTAAAAGTAGGTCTCTTTGGTGTTGATCTTTAGGATGGAGTTCAGGCTTGTTATGATCTGAACTTAAGGATGAAGTTATGGAAGGCATTGCTGATAAAGTACTGGAATTTGGAATCTCATCAGTGTGTATGAGTATCTGAAGGGAGGCTGTGACAAGGCAGGAGGCAGTGGGCACAAACACACACAAGAAGCTCCATCTGAAGAGCAGGATACAGTTGCTTGTCGTGGTGGGTTGTGGCTTTGTTTCACTGGGATGGCACAGGCTGCACAGAGATGGAGTTTTCCACCTTGGTGATGCTAAAAGCCGTTTGGACATGGTCCTGGGCAGCTTCCTCAAGTGGCCCTTACTAAACAGGAGAGTTGGACAGGGTGACCTCCAGAGGGCCATCCCAACTTCAACCATTCTGTGACTGCCTCTGCTACCTTAGTTTTTGTTTCAGTTTAGGATTCTTTTCTAATGTGATAAGAAAATCTTTGGTAAATTCTGTGTGTCCAAAATCTGGAATCCATTGAAGGCCTAGTATCATAGAATGGTTTAGGTTGGAAGGGAGCTCAAAGCTCAGCCAGTTCCAACCCCCCTGGGCCATAGGCAGGGACACCTCCCACTAGAACAGGTCACTCAAGGACTCATCCAACCTGGCCTTGAACACCTCCAGGGAGGGAGCAGCCACAGCCTCCCTGGGCAACCTGTGCCAGTGTCTCACCACCCTCACTGCAAACAACTTCCTCCTAACATCCTGTTTCAATCTCCCCTCTGCCAGTTTAAACCCATTCCCCCTCGTCCTGTCATTACAAGACCTTGTGAACAGTCCCTCCCCAGCCTCCTTGTAGGCCACTTTCAGATACTGGAAGGCTACTATAAGGTCTCCTGGCAGCCTTCTCTTCTCCAGGCTGCAGAGCCCCAACTCTCTCAGCCTGTCCTCACAGCAGAGGTGCTCCAACCCTCTGATCATCTTCATGGCCCTCCTCTGGACTTACTCCAACAGCTCCCTGTCCTTCTTGTATTACAGCTGTTATTAATAGTTGTATCCAGTTGTTACAGTAGTTGTACCCAGTTACATCTGGCAGAACCATAAGGCTGTGAGTGTCTTAGCAATTGGATATGTAAATGTAATAATTCTCTTTTTTCTAGTAGCAACAACAACAAAAATTTAACATATCTCCACAGGCAAGACTAAAGCTCTTTCCCCATCAAACAGGGGAGCTACATATTCTGGGAGTCGTTTATAATCTTGGCACTGTTCAGGGTGCTGCGACATTAGATGGGATAGATCCTTCTGTTGGATTACAGGCAGGTGAGTCAGTGGTGTTGTTCCCTTAACTCTTTGTCTCTGTGGAAGGGGCAGATGTGGCTTTCTGCAGAGCAGAACTAAATCCTGGTGTTTAACAGCTGATTATCATCATGCAAGGCTCTCTTTCAGGTAAGGGTGGGGGAAACAACTGGAACAGCAAAAGGATGGATTGGCATATGTAGCAATTCCATGAAAAAGGAACTAACCTCTGCTAAACCCATACTTACTGGTCCCTTTGAATCTGTGACAATTCTTCCAAAGCCCTCCCCTCCAATTTAAATATTCCCTCTGTGCCATGTTGCTTTGTAACACCTTTCGTTGTCTATTTTGACATTCCTTGTGCTGTTGGAGTTTTTTTTCCCCTCTTTGTTAGCTTTTAACTTTTCATCTTAAGGTCTTTGCTGAGATTCCCAAATTGAAATCTGCCTGGTATAGTTGTTTTTATTATTATTTTTTAATTACTTTTTTTTTTTCAGCACCTTGACGTTATTTTCATTCTCTTCCCTTTGTCTTAGCATCTAAATGGCTTATTGATTGCATGTTAATTGCAGGTTGATCTGTTTTGAGTCGTTCATTTGAAACTCAAAGGAAAGTGTAGTTGCTTGAGGAAATGGAGATTTGAAATTGTCCCAAATCTTGCTTAGCTCTCTATGAAACAAAAACCTGTAGAAGAAGAATATTTGGAGTCTAGTGGTCTTGAAAGGAAATGAAAAATGGTTTAGGCAGCTTTTCCAGCTTGGTAGAAATTGGGAAAGGAAATAAATACATCATCTCCACGCTCTGCCTTCTCCTGTCTTGTAATCAAGCTACAAAAGGGTGAAGTCCACCACAATGGAGATGTGGCTGGCTGAACTCACACTGCCTTGCGTCCCAGTAAGCTTTGAGTAGTCTTTTGTCAGTTTTGTAGCCTAATCAGCGTGCTCCATAACCAGAGAATCCAAGATGTTTGGTTTCAGATTGGGTAGAGACCTTTGGATCACATCTCGGGGTGGGGG
>VWZI01000089.1:143371-168998 GCA_013396835.1 Psilopogon haemacephalus
GAAGCTTTATATTTACAGCAATGCACAATATACAATCAGATATTTACAAGGTATAACAGATATTTAGAAATATATGCAGTAAAAAGGTAATACAGAAACACCACAGCCTTCCCAGAGACCAAAATCCCCAAGAGGGGTAACCAACCACCCCTACCACCTCTCCCCCCTTCCCCAATCTTATGTCACCACCTGCTGATGCTGAAGATAGGCTGAGGTAGATCAGCCAGGGGGGGTTAGCAGTAGAAAGAAGTTAGTAGTATTACTGAGAATTAACTACCAAGGCAGAGAGACAAAGGAACCATGCAAGAGAAGCAGCCACAGCCCAGCAAGGTCTGAAACCATCTGCCCTATCTGTGTTTGGGTTACACTTTTTAAAAGAACTTTTTTTTTTCTTTCTCAGTAAAGCTCTGGGTGCAAGTGCCATCCTGTGTTTTCCTCTCTCAGCCAATAGTCTAATTTCTCACTCAAATTCTCCAATTAGTTCCAACCAGCACGAAACTGTCCAATGTCTAATCGATGGCAAATGTATAAGCTAAATTTTTGTGATGATAGGTTCTGGACATCAGTGCTGGTAGTTCAGAATGTCTTTTTTTTTTTTTTTTCTTTTTCTTTGTCTTTCTTGGTTTGGTTTTTTTTTTCCTTTTCTCCTCCTTCCTAGTCATAGAGTGCTAAGGCACACTGCAGTTATTTGCACTAGTCGCTCTCTGCATATCCGAGCAACTGTCTGCAGAAGTAATGCACTGGAAGATGAGGAAGGCAGAGGGGACAATATGTTGGTGTTTGTGGACGTGGAAAATATCAACACGGTAAGTTCCTGTTGTAAATGATAAGGCTGTGCTGAAGCGTTCAGGAATAATTCTATTTAAAGAAAAACAACCCTTCCTAGCATGTTTTTTTATCCCTGTCTTAGTTTCCAGGACCACTTGTTGCCCCCTGAAACAGCAGACAACGCTGGTTTTTGTTAGTTTGTAAACAGAAATCCACTAAGCAGCTGTACCTTTCCTGCTGTTCGCCTGGGGAGGTTTGTTTTATGTTTATTCCAAGTCACAGTTCATGGGAAATGATGTGCTCCTGAGCTGAGACACGTGTGTGTCTAAAAATGCAGCTATTCACAGCACCTTGGGCATCTTCAAGGACAGATGTGTTAGCTTTTGTTGGATGTGAGAAGTGTTACGTAGCCTCTAAGTAGAGATGAAGGGGGGGAAACAGCTTTAATGATGTTCAGAGTCAATATGCAGAGGGCTGGAGCAGCTCTGCTATGAGGACAGGCTGAGGGAGCTGGGACTTTTCAGCCTGCAGAAGAGAAGGCTGCCAGGAGACCTTAGAGCAACCTTCCAGTATCTGAAGGGGGCTACAGGAAGGCTGGGGAGGGACTATTCACAAGGTCTTGTAATGACAGGACGAGAGGGAATGGGTTCAAACTGGCAGAGGGGAGATTTAAACGGGATGTTAAGAGAAAGTTCTTCACAGTGAGGGTGGTGAGACACTGGAATGGGTTGCCCAGGGAGGTTGTGGCTGCTCCCTCCCTGGAGGTGTTCAAGGCCAGGTTGGATGAGTCCTTGAGTGACCTGTTCTAGTGGGAGGGGTCCCTGCCTATGGCCCAGGGGGGTTGGAACTGGCTGAGCTTTGAGGTCTCTTCCAACCCAAACCATTCTATGATTCTATGTGTGTCACCAGTGGAACCAAGACTTAAAGACTCCTTTGCAAACAAGGAAGTGAACCTTGTGTATTTGATCACTCCAGCAACTGCTGGAAAGGGCACTAAGGTGAAATTATATCTCAGCTCTCTGGCAATCTGCTGTAGCTGTCTCTCTCCTAGGCAGACTGTAGCTCAGAGTGGTTGGTTTTTTTTTTTCACTTTTAGGAAGATTTACTCCAAAGTCATGAATGTTTTTGATAACAACTTTCAATAGAGAGGACCTGAGACAAGCTGTGCCTCCCACAGCCTTCCAGTGAGGACACTGATGTAGTTAGTGGTAATGTGTGAAGTCAAAAATCTGAACTGCAGCTTGAAGGAGGCTTCTGTGTTTGCTACCAAACTCAGAAAAAAAATATATATATACTTTGTTTTTGCAAATAGAAGACAACTGCAGATGTGCTTGCTGTGGTTGTAGTGAATTGCCTGAAAATATTTCACATGTGCTTAGTAAGGTTGCTCCTGTGTTTTCAGCCAGCAAACAAGGGAATGGGATCCTCTGTCTATAGACATTTAGGTAGTGGTGGAATAACTGAGCTGATCTCCCATTTTGATTTAAACAAGGTAATGGGATCCTCTGTCTATAGGCATTTAGGTGGTGGTGGAATAACTGAGCTGATCTCCCATTTTGATTTAAACAAGGTAATGGGATCCTCTGTCTATAGGCATTTAGGTAGTGGTGGAATAACTGAGCTGATCTCTCATTTTGATTTAAACAAGTTAATGGGATCCTCTGTCTGTAGGCTTTTAGCTAGTAGTGGAATTGCTGAGCTGATTTCTCATTTTGATTTAAAGGTCGTGCATCCTGGTTTTTCTTCAGCTAATAGAGTAAATGTTGCTTACTCTTTTGAGGAGGAAGAAATGCTTTAGGAAAGTACTTAGCAAGTTAACAGAAAATGTTGTGTGAGATGTAAATAAAGTGAATATTGCTCACCGTTTTGAGGAGGAAGAAATGCTTTAGGAAAGTACTTAGCAAGTTAACAGAAAATGTTGTGTGAGATGTAAATAAAGTGAATATTGCTCACCGTTTTGAGGAGGAAGAAATGCTTTAGGAAAGTACTTAGCAAGTTAACAGAAAATGTTGTGTGAGATGTAAATAAAGTGAATATTGCTCACCGTTTTGAGGAGGAAGAAATGCTTTAGGAAAGTACTTAGCAAGTTAATAGAAAGCATTGTGTGAGATGTAATAAAGTGACTATTGCTCACTCTTTTGAGGAGGAAGAAATGCTTCTGCATTACAGTGGGTCTTAAATCTCCTTTTATCTCACCTTAGGACCATTGCAGGTGATGAGAATACTGAGTTGAACTAAGGTTCTAACAGGGCCAGCTTGCAGGCAGCACTTCCTGTGGAATATCAAACCTCACAGCTGTGAATGTTCTTGTCTGACACAACTTTTCTTTCTTCCTTAGAGTGAGGCTGGTGTTAAAGAGTTCCACATAGTGCAAGTTTCCAGTAACAGCAAGCACTGGAAGCTTCAGAAGTCTGTTAAAATCTCTGAAGACAAAGGTGTGTATCTTTATCACCCAAATGCTGGCAGGCATAGCTTCTGCCTGGTGAGCAGATGAAAGAATTTTACAAGGAGTTGAATTTGGCTGTCAGAATAGTTGATTCCTAAAAATTTTGTCCCTCTCAGACATTCCACAGCCCTTCCTTTCAAAAAGTATTTGCAGATAACTTTTAGACTGAATATAGGCTTGGGGTAAATTATTTCTATGATGAAGAGGAGTCTGTGGCTGGGTTGGCTTACAACTTGCCTCATGGGAATCATGTTTCAGTGTTCCTTCACTTCTAGTTAATTTATATCAGTGTTAAATTCAATTGATGAGCAGAATATCTCACAAGTGCTCTATTGAGTTATTAGAAGAATAGCCAAAATTGCTCTTGCTGTGTCCTGCCTTAACCTGACACAAGCTGCTAACCTTTGAAAAGGCAGAGGTTAGCTGCTATTGTATCTGACAAATGTGATCTTCACTTCTTTGCTGACATTTTGTGCACTTAAAAAATTAGCCTAGATATGTACTGCTCCAGTATTAATATTGAGGATGAACCAGACAAACTGAATCTTTGTCTTCTGTTCTTTCCTCCTTTTTGTGAACCTTCTTTATGTATTAAAGCTCACTTACTGCTCTAGATGTAGGTGGAAAAGGTCAGCAGAAGTTATATCTTCTTTACTACTCTGCAGTTTCTCTGCTTGCTTAATTGTGCTTCTCGAGTATCATCCAGGGTGTGTTTTTGTGAAGTGTCAAGGCTGAGGAGGAGGGACTCTGAGGGAGCAAAAATCTCTTGCAACCTTTTTTTCTTCCAGATACTAAACTTGCTAGCAGAGAGAAAGCGAAGTTGTGCTTTAAAGCAGTGAGATGCAAAAACTCAGAAGGTAAGGTTCCTCCTGAAGAAGATAGTAGTTTTTGGATGCTGTATGCTGAATTTGTGACTTCTCATGATGCTGAAACAATGTCTTCTCTTTTTTTTATGCCTTTAGAAAATTACACCTTTGCAGACATTGTCTTTGGAAATGAACAGGTAGGTGAGCTGGTGCAACTGCTTGCTTCACTTTGTGCAGGGTATCCCTTGCCATGTGCAGGTCTCCCAGCTGGAATTCCTTTTTTTAAAACAAGACCTTGTGAGTAGTCCCTCCCCAGTCTTCCTGTAGGCCCCTTTCAGATATTGGAAGGCTACTATAAGGTCTCCTGGAAGCCTTCTCTTCTCTGGGCTGAAAAGCCCCAGCTCTCTCAGCCTGTCCTCACAGCAGAGCTGCTGCAGCCCTCTCAGCATCTTGGTGGCCTCCTCTGCACTGGCTCCACCACTTGCATGTGCTGCTTGTGCTGGGGGCTGCAGAGCTGCAGACAGTGCTGCAGGTGGGGTGTGAGGAGAGCAGAGCCAAGGGGCACAATCCCCTCCCTTGCCCTGCTGCCCACAGCTGTTCTTGCTGCAGCACACAGTTGCTGTCTGGGCTGCACTCACACTGCAGCCTCATCTTGAGCTTTGCACCACCCCAGACCCCCAGGTCCTGTTCCTCAGGACTGCTCTCAGCCATTCCTCTCCCAGCCTGGAGTTGTGCTTGGGATTGCTCCCATCCAGGTGCAGGACCTTACACTTGGCCTTGTAGAATATCATGAGGTTGGCCTGGGCAAACCTGTAGCCTGTCCACGTCCCTCTGGATGGCATCCCTGCCTCTAGATAATGATCCCTGCATCAGGACTACATGATCCTTGTGGTCTCTTCCAACCCTGACTGATTCTGTGATTCTGTTGCTACTAAAGTGTATGTTCCTGACTTGGATAAATAGTTCTAGCTATCTTGAGGAAAACATTTGTTGTTGAGCAATTGTAACTATCTCAAGGGAGACATTTATAAGCAATAATGATTTGCACTCGAGTTAGTTTGTGAGCGAGTTGGATGCTTCAACTCTCCATTACACTTGATGTATCACAGTTGGCTTTCTGGTGGCAATAGTCATAGAATCAGAATCCTAGAATCAGTCAGGGTTGGAAGGCACCACAAGGATCATTGAATTCCAACCCCCCTGCCATGCCCAGGGACACCCTACCCTAGAGCAGGCTGCCCACAGCCTCAGCCACTCTGGCTGCAAACACCTCCAGGGATGTGGCCCAACCACCTCCCTTGGCAACCCATTCCAGCCTCTCACTACTCTCATGCTCAACAACTTCCTCCTCACCTCCAGCCTCAATCTCCCCACCTCCAGCTTTGCTCCATTTCCCCAAGTCCTGTCAGTCCCTGATAGCCTGAAGGTTGATATTTCTAATTTTAGCTAAATTATAGAATCATAGAATGGTTTAGGTTGGAAGGGACCTCTGAGATCATCCACTCCAACCTTCCTGCCATGCACCAGGACATCTTCTCAACTAGACTTGGCTGCTCAAGTCCTCATCCAACCTGTCCTTGAACACCCACAGGGAGGAGGCTTCCACAGCTTCCCTGCGTAACCTGTTCTAGAGTCTCACCACTCTAATACTGAAGAAACAAATCTACTCTTCTGTTTCTCTACCTTAGAGAGTCAGGAGCCACCTCCAAGAGGGCAGGCACAAAACCCAAGAGGCAATGTTCTGTGAGTTTGTAACAGGAGACAGAGCAAGATAAAGGAGCTGAAGCACTGAAGCGAGGCTGCATTAGAGTTGCTTGTGTCAGCTTGGAACCTGTTCTCAGAGCACTTTCTTGCTTGTCTTGTCATTTCCTTGCAGATAATAAGCTCAGCCAGTCCTTGTGCAGACTTTTTGTTTCAAAGCTTGTTCTCTGAATTCAGAAGAGCACACCTGCAATCTCATCCTCATGGATCTCAAAGGGCTGCCAAGGAATCGTTTGATGAGACAGTCAGGTTGATACAAAAGTGCAATGAAGTGGATTTGAACGTTGTCGTGCTGTGGAAGGTAAGTGTGGTTGTGTGTCTTTGTGGTCCTTTGGTTGTGAAATGTGGCTGGTAGAAGGCAATTTGATATGCAGTCCTGAATGTTCATATGGATTATTATTTATTATTATAAATAAATTTTTATGAGGCTCTGTCCAGCCTAATCTAGGGTAGGGTGTCCCTGGACATGCCAGGGGAGTTGGAATTAGATGATCCTTGTGGTCCCTTCCAACCCTGACTGATTCTATGATCCTATGATCTAGGGTAGAGTGTCCCTGCCAATGGCAGGGGGATTGGAACTAGATGATCCTTGTGGTCCCTTCCAGCCCTGACTGATTCTACGATTCTATGAAAAGATAAAGGAGCAAACTACAGAGCAGATTAGAGAGGTTTATATTTATGTACCAAAAGATTCCAACCCTGACTGATTCTATGATCCTATGATGTAGAGTAGGGGAGTTGGAACTAGATGATCCTTGTGGTCCCTTCCAGCCCTGACTGATTCTATGATCCTATGATCTAGGGTAGGGGAGTTGGAACTAGATGATCCTTGTGGTCCCTTCCAGCTCTGACTGATTCTATCATCCTATGATCTAGGGTAGGGGAGTTGGAACTAGATGATCTTTGTGGTCCCTTCCAGCTCTGACTGATTCTATCATCCTATGATCTAGGGTAGGGGAGTTGGAAGTAGATGATCTTTGTGGTCGCTTCCAGCCCTGACTGATTCTATGACTAATTTCCTTCCGAAAGCCACTAAATGAACTAAAATTGTGTCAAGAATCGCAGACAATAGCTGTAGCTGTGATAAGTATGCCTCAGTGGTTTTGCATTGCTCTGTGTGTGCTCAGTTCTTAGAAATTCTCTTCTCAAAAGAGAAAGATCTGAAACCTTAAGCCAAGAGATTTGTTAATGCTTGCTGTCGTCACAGAACTGTGAGAGCGACTCGATCTGCTTTGCAGAAGAGGATCTCATTTGCCAGAATGCAAATACTTCAGTGGTGGAAATTGGCAGTCTGAACTTCAGCAGTTGTCTGTGCTTGCAAAATGGCAGGCATGCACACAAGTCATGCTAGCCTGCAGATTTTAAGCAGCACAACATCTTCCCCTTAGGTGATGAGGAAAGTCAGCAGTTCTGTGTTTTGAAACTCATGATATCTTTTGGTCTGCTGAATGTCTTTTATGTTGTATTCTGTAGGCCTATGTTGTAGAAGACAACAAACAGCTCATTTTGGAAGGCCAGCATCATGTTGCCCTTAACACAGTGGGGAAGGAGGCTCTATCCTTTCCTCAGAAGCAGGTAATCCAGTGTGAAATTTTCCTTTACAATTGCTTCTTTCTCAGAAGAGACTTGATGTATTTGCTTGTGAATAAGAGAATCACTCTGATTTTTTTGTAGAGCCTAATATCAGATATTACAATTACTGAGTAAATCAGACTGACTGACTTCAACTTTGAGCAGTCATCTCTTTTGACATAGGTAGGGCTCAGTTTAAAGATGAAAAGCAGTAAACAGTTATACAAAGTAGTCATTGGAGTAAACTGTTCTGTGGCATTTCAGGGTAGGACAAGCAACTTATTAATGGTGTGAAGTTGAAGTTGATTATTGCTTCATAACAAAGTTAGTAGTAAATAAGATATAGTAAATAGTGAATAAGAGAATCACTCTGATTTTTGTAGAGCCTAATATCAGATATTACAATTACTAAGTAAATCAAGACTGACTGACTTCAACTTTGAGTAATCTTCTGGTGTTAAGTTGAAGTTGATTATTGCTTCATAACAAAGTTAATAGTAAAATGGTGCTTTTGCTTTTGGGTGGTACAAAATAGCCATTGTAAGTTGTGCTCCCCTGCACAACTTTTAAATACAGGCCTAGTGTGAAGTACTGGAACAGCAAAAAAGGCTGGAGCAGTTGAAAAGCCTTTGGAATCTCCATTGGAACTGATCAGTATTGGAATTGATCAATAGCATATTGCTTCACCTGGAAGTTTTAGAAGCCAATTACTCTGAGAGAAACTTGGTGGATGTCTCCTGCTGTGTGAATCAGTAACAGCTATGGAAGCTGTAGATAAATTTCTTGAAAATCATCCATGCTAGGTAGTGCACTCTGTGTGAGTGAACAAGTCCAGTGTGGAAAACAAAAAAAAGGAGAAACAAGTCTTAGGCTTGTTTAGTCTTCTACAGGGCAATGCATTGCTTTTCCTTCTTGCCTTAGTGCCTTTCACCTTAGGTTTTTACCAATGTTGCAAACAGATTTTAGTGAGCCCTTGCCCAAAGCTGCAGCAAGTAATACTAGACATGAGTTTTGTCCAGAAGACTTAGGACAAGTGTTTCTGTAAGAGAAGCACAAATCACTCTGAAGCTGTGCACTTGGCTTTGGTTTATAAGCCTTTAAGGATTTTTACATCATCAAGATCATTTTTCCATTTCTTTCTTTGTGCTGTGGAATAGATGGGAATAGGCTGAAAGGGGTCTGTAGTTGGAGTGTTCAGTGGTACTGAAAACCAGGAAAATCTAAGATCTGAAGATGATGACTGTCTGAAGATGATGACTGTCTGAAGATGATGACTGTCTGAAGATGATGACTGTCTGAAGATGATGACTGTCTGAAGATGATGACTTTTTCACACCACATGCCCTAAAGAAAAAAAGCTTTTGCACACATGAGCTTATGCTGTGCTGAGCAATACTGTGTTGATATCAACTGTAGCATCTTTATTGTCTTAAGGTGTATGTGGAACAGCAGATCACACTGCAGGCATCAAAAGTTAGGGCTGAGAACAATGAACTTCTAAGGTTTGTCTTGGGCAGATAGGTGGGGAGAGAAGTAGTAGGAATGAGCTACATCTGCACCCTGAAATCAGTGAACGTGCTAGGGGCAGAAACTTGTGTTGCTTTTTGACTGGGCTACAACTCTGGTGGTCTGCATTAAATTCAGTTTTAAGCTTAAAAGAATGAATGAAAGAATAAACGAATGAATCCAAGCACCAGCAACATGGAAGATCCCATTGTGCCCTCAACATGTTTTGGGGAATATTAACATTCTCTGTCTATAATCTTCTTGAATGCAGGTGTAATAGTATTAACTTATGAGAAAAATGCTGCATTGATTGTTGTACTCACTCTCCTCAGTGCAAGGAACCTTTCCTGTGAAGCATTTTGTTGGAAGCAGCTGCAGCAGCTGAAATCTGCTCTAAGAACCGTGGTTGTTGTTTGCAATAAATCCATAAAGTCTGTGTCCTCTTTGTAACCAAAGCTCAGATTTAACTTGGGTTTTAAAAGCCTCTAACCTTAGGACTGCTTAAAGGTTGAGGGATTGCATATGCTGGTGTACAGCATGAGGTGTGGAATAAGAAATGAAAGCTTGAGACTTTGCAGCAGTTTATTCACTCTGCAGTTAACAATTTTAAAGTATCCCCCAGATAAGATGGAATGAGGCTAGGTAGAGAAAACAATAC
The DNA here is from genome assembly GCA_013396835.1 of Psilopogon haemacephalus. Classification (NCBI taxonomy): domain Eukaryota; kingdom Metazoa; phylum Chordata; class Aves; order Piciformes; family Megalaimidae; genus Psilopogon; species Psilopogon haemacephalus. The sequence continues at coordinate 152,889 of VWZI01000089.1, forward strand.
ACATACTCTATTAAGGGGAGACTGAAACTGGATGTTAGAAAGAAGTTCTTTACAGTGAGGGTGGTGAGACACTGGAACAGGTTGGCCAGGGAGGTTGTGGCTGCTCCCTCCCTGGGGGTGGTCAAGGCCAGGCTGGATGAGGCTTGAGCATCCTGTTCTAGTGGGAGGTGTCCCTGCCTATGGCACAGAGGGGTTGGAACTGGCTGATCTTTGAGGTCTCTTCCAACCTAAACCATTCTGTGATTCCTATAACATTGTATAATCATAGGCAAAGTCCCTGTGAAGGTAAATGTGGAATCTAAGGCTTCCCTTCTTCGGATGGTCTTTGAGGTCCCTTCCAACCTAAACCATTCTATGATTCTATCATGTTGTCTTTGTGTTGTCTTCATTAAGCAGTGAAAAGCTGAGGGAGAAGGGGTAAAATGTGAATCTAAACATATCTTCTAACTGGATATTTACTGAAAGTACTTTTGAGACTTATTTTAACACTCAAATAATTTATCTTGCAAGTGAGACAAACTGAAAGAGTTGGGGCTGTGCAGGCTGGAGAATAGGAGGCTCCCAGGTGACCTTCTTGTGGCCTTCCAGTATCTGAAGGGGGTTACAAGAAGGCTGTGGAGGGACTTTTCAGGCTATCAGGGAGTGCCAGGACTAGGGGGAATGGACCAAAGCTGGAGGTGGAGAGATTCTGATTGGAGGTGAGGAGGAAGTTGTTGAGCATGAGAGTGGTGAGAGGCTGGAATGGGTTGCCCCTGCAGGGAGGGGTTTGGGTTGAGATCCCTGGAGGTGTTTTTGGCCAGGCTGGCAGAGGCTGTGGGCAGCCTGCTCTAGGGTAGGGTGTCCCTGAGCATGGCAGGGGGGTTGGAAGTGGCTGATCCTTGTGGTCCCTTCCAACCCTGACTGATTCTGTGATTCTCTACTCTCTGGGTCATAAACAGGGATGGAAACTCCAGGCTGTTCCTGAGTGTAGCAGTTGTTTTGTGTGGTCCAGACAGCAGAGGGAGATGGAGTTGCATGCTTTTTACCAACACATGTTGGTTATCAGTTCTTAAATGATAAAGGGCTGCTCAGCTCTGATAAACTGAGTTTGCTTGCAGGCTCTGAAGAGGGATTAGAGTCAGCTCTCTTGTTGTGTTCTGTTGCCCTTTTTCAGCTTCTTTCTTCTTGAATTAAAGTCCTTCTGCTTCACACTGTTGCAGACAGCAGAGAATTTTTTGTCTCTGGCAATGCAGCCATCCCTACCCAAGAACAATCTCACAGGGCACAAGGAGAAAACACAAAAAAAGATATGTCTGCACTTTTGTGTGTGTGTGTAGTCTGAGAAAAGATTCAAACCAGCTTAATTAATCAAATAACAACACCAAACACATCAAAATAACTTAGTTTTATGTTAAGTTCTATGAACTGGTTGGCTTCTGCTTTGTCAGTTGTGATATATCTCAGACTAATTCTTTACAAGCTTTTAATGATTTAGTTTGGATTTCTAGAAGCTTCTAGAGCTGTTCAGGAAAAGAAAGCTGCAGTGAAGCACTGTATCAGAAGAGCAGTAGATCTGCATTCATTGGCCCAGTTGTGTTTCTCAGGTTCTGCAAGCAGTTGCTGGTGGATAGGTAATTGGATGCACTGATGCAAAATCAACTTCATCACATATCTGAGATGTTGGTCTGCTGATGGAGGTGCAAGGACAGGTGGTTCCTTCTCTGCTTGGCTCATTGTGGATCATGTAATGCACACAGCAGGGCTGTGGACAGATAGCAGGGTGCAGTTATTCCTGTATCACAGGAGCATAACTTGAAAGAGCATCTGAGGAGAACCTCTGGTTTCTATAAAACACAAAGTAGTGGGGAGGACCACACCTTAAAATCCCTCTCTAGGTAGAATTTCTGTATGTGCCCACATAAAAAGAAATAAAATTACAGTAGTGTTCTATACAGATGTTAGTTGGATGCTGAAATCCACCTGCAGCCTTTCTTTCCCTTGTGTCTTCAAAACAGAATTGTGAATTCTAGGCTTTTTTAAATTTAATTTAATTTTATTTAATTTAATTTAATTTAATTTTATTTTATTTTATTTTATTTTATTTTATTTTATTCTACCCCAGCCAGTGATAACTACAGCTTGGAAGTTTATTGGTTTCCTTTCACAGAGCACAGAATTAATTTGTTCTCTCTCACATCGCAGGGTTTTCTTATTTCACTAAACTGCCTTTGAGCTTGGGTTACTAGACACAGACTTAGCAGGTGATGTGTGAGCTGCTGACTTATTTTATAAGTCTAGGAATTTGGAACTGTGACACACAGCATGCTGAAAGAAGACTTAATATTGGCTCTGTTAAAGGATTTATTTGGTTGGTCTAGAAAGGTGCCTGAATAGTACAGAGAATATTTCTCTCTCTGTCATTTCCTTCACTGCTGTTTTAGTGAAATGTCCTTTTGGCTATTTCTAGGTGCAAAAAAAGAAAGGAAAAAAAATTTTTAAAAAGCAGCCAAGTGGTTCATTTCCTTCAATCAGAAGCATAAAAGTGATACATTGTGGTTGGCACCAGCCATGGGAGGAAATAAATCACATGAGGTCTTAAAGAGCTGAACGGATGTGATAGCAAGAGCTGTTTGAGTGCAATTGGTAAAAAGCCTCCCTAATAAAAATCAGCTAATGGCTGTTCTTTTGGCAATGCTGAGGGTTCAGGTTCTCTCCTAAAACTTGCTTTTAGGGAGTCAGTTTAAGTGAAGGTCAGCTTGAGTGCATCCAAAGTGCAGCTGTTCAATCTCTCGCTTTGGACCTCTCTGCCTTATCTTAGCAAAAGGGCAAAATATTCAAATATTTTAAAATTCCATTCACAGTCAGGGCTGTTGATCAATCTTATTTCTTATTGCTGTCTCCCATGTCCTTCTAATCTGAAATGTCTCTTCCAACCAACATGATGATATTAATTTTATTAACTCATTCCAAAGGATCATAGAGTCATAGAATGGTTTAGGTTGGAAGAGACCCCAAAGACCTAAACTGTTCTATGATATCAGACACCAAACACAATGAAGCCACCCAGAGCAGAGGTTGGTGCTGGATGATCTTTGAGGTCCCTTCCAACCTAAACCATTCTATGATATCAGACACCAAACACAATGAAGCCAACCAGAGCACAGGGATGTTAATTTCCCGCTGAGTAGCATCTTCCTTTTCACACTAATTGCTTTCATTTCATAGAATCATAGAATGGTTTAGGTTGGAAGAGACCTCAAAGATCATCCAGTTCCAACCCCTCTGTGCCATAGGCAGGGACACCTCCAGGGAGGGAGCAGCCACAACCTCCCTGGGCAACCTGTGCCAGTGTGTCACCACCCTCACNGATCCCAGAGGAAAACCCCTGAGGAGGCTCAGGGGTGACCTCATTGCTGCATACAACTACCTGAAGGGAGGTTGTAGCCAGGTGGGATTGGTCTCTTCTCCCAGGCCACCAGCAACAGAATGAGGGGACACAACCTCAAGTTGTGCAGGATCAGGCTGGATGTTAGGAGGAAGTTATTGACAGAGAGAGTGATTGGCATTGGAATGGGCTGCCCAGGGAGGTGGTGGAGTCCCCATCCCTGGAGGTGTTCAAGAAAAGGTTCTGAGGCTTTGTCCAGCCTGATCTAGGGTAGGGTATCCCTGCCCATGNCACCAGCAACAGAATGAGGGGACACAACCTCAAGTTGTGCAGGATCAGGCTGGATGTTAGGAGGAAGTTATTGACAGAGAGAGTGATTGGCATTGGAATGGGCTGCCCAGGGAGGTGGTGGAGTCCCCATCCCTGGAGGTGTTCAAGAAAAGGTTCTGAGGCTTTGTCCAGCCTGATCTAGGGTAGGGTATCCCTGCCCATGGTAGGGGGCTTGGAACTAGATGATCCTTGTGGTCCCTTCCAACCCTGACTGATTCTGTGATCCTATGATCTAGGGTAGAGTGTCCCTGCCCATGGCAGGGGGGTTGGAACTAGGTGATCCTTGCGGTCCCTTCCAACCCTGACTGATTCTGTGATCCTATGATCTAGGGTAGAGTGTCCCTGCCCATGGCAGGGGGGTTGGAACTAGGTGATCCTTGCGGTCCCTTCCAACCCTGACTGATTCTGTGATTCTAAAAGCCTGGATGGGGCACTTCTAATCTGAAATGAAAGGTCTGAAACATGAACACCACTCTGCATTTCCACCAATAAATGTGCCTGCTGCATTTCATGATGTCCTTGCCTGTTTGTAGAGATAATCCTTCGTGTTTGTCTTTTGTAGGGACTTAAAAAAATACTCGGGAGTTCTGATTGGGAGGACTTGGAACAGGTAATGGACTCTAGGGCAAACTGCAGTGTGCAGGACACTTAATTTGTGGTCAAAGAGGCCCTGAAGTATTGCTTGGACTGAAATTTGAAGGGGAAGATCACTATAAATGAAAAACCTCTAACCTCATCTCTGGAGGCTGGTGTCTTTTGTGCTGTCAGTTTTCATCAGGTTAGGTAGCCAGAGGGCAGGGTGGAAGTAACCACATAAATTCATCAGCTACAATATATTTTAATGCTGCTGTGAAATGTCTCTTTTTTTTTTTTTTCTTTTTTTCCTTACTAAATTCCCTTCAAGAGGGAATAATGACAAATTCAAAAGATGTTTTCCTAATGTTAACCAGCACAGGCCAACACTAACTGAGCTGACCCTTAACTGCTGCAGAGTGCTCAGTCTCTTTCTTCTCTTGAGTCAAGTTTTGTTGCCTGGAGCATTTCTCTTCAACTCAAAAGGGACAATCCATTACCATTAAGCAAAAAAAGCCCCAAAAAGTATTACTTTGGTGGCTTTTCAAAGTCTTTCTCTTGCTTTTAGCAGTTGCTCACACTTCCTACTCAAAGTCTTCTCTATATGTATTTTTTTTTTTAATTATTTTAAAGGTGGACTTTTTGCAGAATTAGACTCATAAGGGAATAAGGGAAAATAAATGCTGTTTGCAAAACAGATTAGCTGCTGTTGGACAGAGCTGCTATAGTGCTGACCCAAATGCAGCTTGCTTGCCTCCTTTGCTGGTGTATCTTTAGGGCAATCAGGATGAGAAGAGGGCTACAGCACCTCTCCTATGAGGACAGACTGAAAGAGATGAGGCTGTGCAGTTTGGAGAAGAGGAGGCTCCTAGGTGACCTTCTTGTGACCTTCCAGGATCTGAAGGGGGGCTAAAAAAATCTGGGGAGGGACTTTTGAGGCTATCAGGGAGTGCCAGGAGTGGGGGGAATGGAGCAAAGCTGGAGGTGGGGAGATTGAGATTGGAGGTGAGGAGGAAGTTGTTGAGCATGAGAGTGGTGAGAGGCTGGAATGGGTTGCCCCTGCAGGGAGGTGTTTGGGGCCACATCCCTGCAGGTGTTTTTGGCCAGGCTGGCAGAGGCTGTGGGCAGCCTGCTCTAGGGTAGGGTGTCCCTGGGCATGGCAGGGGGGTTGGAATTCAATGATCCTTGTGGTCCCTTCCAACCCTGACTGATTCTATGTACAGCATGTTCATTAAGATTAAAAGATCATCAATTGGTGTTGGTTTTTTATGTTGTGAGAAGCATCTTGCCAAAGTGCTAGAATGAATAAACTGGAACTAGATGATCCTTGTGGTCCCTTCCAACCCTGACTGATTCTATGATCTTTCTGTATCTGATTTGTTCTGCTTTGGAGATTGATTATGTCACATGCAAGTAGTGTGGTAGTTTGACTTGGGCTTTCAGCTGGGAACAAAGGTGACTTTGATGCCTGCAAGAGCTTGCTAGACAGTTTTTAAGGTACTCTGTGTCATCAAATCTTTCTGCTATCATTAGTATGATCCTAGAAACTTCTGCATTCTTTTGCTTTGGATCTGTTTTTGGAGACTTGGCTGCTGGCTTCCCTGTTGTGAGCTTCTCAGGGCAGGTGATGAATTTTTACTGCTCTTTTTTCCTTAGCAACAGTTGCTGGCCAGGGTACTGTGTAAAGCTGTCCCTCAATTCTTAGAAACAAACCAAACCCAAGCACTAGCAAAACCACAGCCACAGCAGCATGCTTTTGTGAAACCTGCACAGTGCCTTCACAAGCAGCTGAGAAATCTGTTGCCATCTTTTGAGGCACATAAATAGATCATCTGAATTCCTTCGGTAGCACACACACAAAATACCTGGAGAAAAGCTGTGAGTTTTGTGATGTTGTAGACTTATTTCCCTGGAGGTATGGAAAACTGTAGCACCTGTGACTGAATTTCTTGTGTTGGGTCACTTGCACAGGACCTTCTGCCTTTTTAAATGCCATTCTGAATTTGTGTTTCAGGAACTACCAGAAGTGGTTCTCCTAAAGTTTTTTCGACCCGAGAGCACGCCAGTACCTGCGAGACCCACACCAGAGCAGCTTTCTAATCTCATCAAGACAAGTCTCCATTACCCAGAGTCTTTCAGTCATTCTTTTCATCAAAAGAGGTTTGTGCACTGTTTTGCTTTAGAAACATTTGAATCATGGAGTCAGTCAGGGTTGGAAGGGACCACAAAGATCATCTAGTCCCAACCCGCCTGCCATGCACAGGGACACTTCCCACTAGAATCATAGAATCAGTCAGGATTGGAAGGGACCACAAGGATCATCTAGTTCCAACCCCCCTGCCATGCCTAGGGACACCCTACCCTAGATTGGGCTGCCCACAGCCTCATCCAGCCTTGCCATAAACACGTCCAGGGAAGTGGTCCCAAGCACCCCCTTAGGCAACCCATTCCAGGGCCTCACCATTCTCATGCTCAACAACTTCCTCCTCACCTCCAATCTGAATCTCCCCACCTCTAGCTGTGCTCCATTCCCCCTTGTCCTGTCACCACCTGATAGCCTCAAAAGTCCCTCCCCAGCTTTTCTGCAGGCCCCCTTCAGATACTGGAAGGCCACAATAAGGTCACCTGGGAGACTCCTCTTCTGCAGCCTGCACAGCCCCAACTCTGTCAGTCTGTTCTCATAGCAGAGGTGCTGCAGCCCTCTGATCATCCTTGTGGCCCTTCTCTGGACAGGGAAACATAAAGGTCATCCAGTCCAACCCCCTCTGCAGTCAGCAGGGGCACCCTTCACTGGATCGGGTTGCCCAGAGCCCTGTCGAGCCTCACCTTGAATATTTCCAGGGATTGGGCCTCAACAACCTTCCTGGGCAACCTGTTCCAGTGTTCCACTACCATCGTGGTGCAGAACCTGTTCCTAACATCCAATCTAAATCTGCTCTTCTCTAGTTTGAAGCCATTGCCCCTCAGCCTGTCACTGCAGGCCTTTGTGAGCAGTCCCTCTGCAGTCAGCCTTGTTGCAGGCCCCCATTCAGATAGTGGCAGGCTGCTATTAGGTCTCCCCAGAGTCTTCTCTTCTCTAGGCTGAACAACTCCACCTCCCTCAGTCTGTCTTTGTAGCAGAGATGCTCCAACCCCCTGATCATTTTTGTGACCTTCCTCAGGACCCTATCACTAACTGTATTGGTTTTATTCAGGGTAAAGGCTTAAGTCAACACCAAACTTGTATGTGCAACTGTTTGGGCACTGTGCTGGCTAAAACTTCAGGTTGGATGGCAGCAATTTCTCTGCAGGGTAGTGCAGAAGGCAAGCACCTAGACAAAACATGCTGAACAATGCCTCACAGTAGCAGAGTGGCCCATGTTACCCATTCTGAACTAAGTTGCTAGTCATGCTCTCACTGGGCTTTCTCAGCTGGACAAAGGGAAGTGCTAACTTGATGTGGCTCAGTTGAGCCACTGCCCTTTGCCTCAACAGCTTTTGTTACAAAAGCTCTGGTCAATGTAAGTGATGATGTTTCTGTGTGCCCTGTCTGTTGCAGAATGGATAATTGCATGTTCGTTTCATACTGCTTGAAATTCCAAGTCTTGAAATTAAGACTATCCAGAGTAAGTCTTTTTTCCTTCACTGTGGAACTATTTCTCTTTGCAGCCTCTGCTTGGTACCTGTCACTCTCCTGCTTTCCAATTGTTCCCAGGCTGTTGTGGACGTAATGATTGATTTGAGGCATAAAACAACAAGGTAATGTGGGAATCCAAATCACTTTTTCTGAGAACTCTTCCTAGTTTTGAGGAGTCTTGTAGTGTTTGAACTGTATCCAAGATCTAGAATAGGATTTTTTTTTTTCCCCAGCAGTAGCTTCTTTGGAAATACAGGAAGATGATAAAAGCTTGTTATGGTCAAATGGGAGTCTTCAGTCAGTGCTCAGCTTTGCTTCTAACAACTGCTGAGACAGGGCCTTGAATTGTGACTCTCAAATGGTTAAACTCTGCAGAGCTGTTCTAGGAAAGGGGAAGTGCTTTTGAACTAGTGAAATCTGAGCTTCAGCAACCTTACTTATGTATAGTTCTGTCTATACATAAGTATAGATTGCAACTGTTATCCTTTCAAAGTCTAGCTTTGTCTTGGTAGACAGACCTGAAGCTCTTAAGGAGCAGGGTGGTGGTGTGGGAAACACAGCAAGCAGAATGCATTTGGGGAAAGCAGTGACTTAATTATTGCATACAGTAAAAAAGACTCAGCAGCTTCCAAGCTGTCATCAAAGACAGCTGATGATGGACACTGTCTGTGGTGGTTTGGGAGTTCCCTACCCCCCCACACTGTGAAATTGGCCAGGCTAGACTCAGTAGGCTGGAAGTTAAGGAAATGAAGCTTTATGTTTACAGCTTTGCACAATTTGCCAGCAGATATGTACAATATATAGCAGATACTTACAGATATATACAATGAAAACAGAATACAGAAACACCACAGAGGGGTTCCCAACCACCCTACCACCTTCCCCCCACTTCCCAATCTTATCCCAGTATCTCTCTCATGTGCCAGGTGAGAGAGGTGGATCAGCCCGGGGGGGGTTAGAAGCAGGAAACTGGTTAGTGGAGTTACACAGATCCAGCTAAGAAGGGAGAGAGAGATGCAGCAGCCAGCATAGCTCAAGCAGTTTTGGATCTAACATTTATATCATAGAACGGTTCAGGATGGAAGGGAGCTCAAAGATCATCCAGTTCCAACTCCCCTGTGACATAGACAGGGACACCTCCCACTAGGACAGGTCGCTCAAGGCCTCATCCAACCTGGCCTTGAACACCTCCAGGGAGGGAGCAGCCACAGCAACCTGTGCCAGTGTCTCACTGCCCTGACTGTAAAGAATTTCCTCCTAACATCCCATTTAAATCTCCCCTATTTCAGTAAGTGAATGACTGAAGGAGACACTGGAATGTTTTCCTTTCTCAGCCTATAGTCTCATTTCTCACTGAAATCTTGCAACGAGTTCAAACCAGCACAGGCTGCTTGGGAACAGTTGGTGTTGAGGGGAGTTGTGTGAACTGCTAATGCAGAGCAATAACTTCATCATCCTCTCTTTCAGCCCAGAAGCACTAGAAATCCATGGGTCCTTCACTGGATCAGGTTGCCCAGAGCCCTGTCAAGCCTCACCTTGAATATTTCTAGGGATGGGGCCTCAACAACCTCCCTGAGCAACCTGTTCCAGTGTTCCACTACCATCATGGTGCAGAACCTGTTCCTAACACCCAATCTAAATCTGCTCTTCCCTAGTTTGAAGCCATTGCCCCTCAGCCTGTCACTGCAGTCAGCCTTGTTGCAGGCCCCTATTCAGATACTGGCAGGCTGCTATTAGGTCTCCCCAGAGCCTCCTCTTCTCCAGGCTGAACAACTCCACCTCCCTCAGTCAGTCTTTATAGCAGAGATGCTCCAAACCCCTGATCTATTTTGTGGCCTTTGTCTGGACCCTATCAACTAGCTGTATTAGTTTCATTTAGGGTAAAGGCTTAAGTCAACACCAAACTTGTATGTGCAACTATTTGGGCACTGTGCTGGCTAAAACTTCAGGTTGGGTGCCAGCAGTTTCTCTGCCTGACAGTGCAGAAGGCAAGCACTTAGATAAAACATGCTGAGCAGTGCCTCACAGTAGCATAGTGGCCCATGTTACCCCATTCTCAACTAAGGTGCTAGTCATGCTCTCACTGGGCTTTCTCAGCTGGACAAAGGGAAGTGCTAACTTGATTTGGCTCAGCTCCTTCCTCTTAACTTCCTCTGTTGCGATTATTAAGGACATCCTCCTAACATCCCGTTTAAATCTCCCCTGTTTCAGTGAACAAATGAGTGAAGGAGACACTGGAATGTTTTCCTTTCTCAGCCTATAGTCTAATTTCTCATTGAAATCCTCCAGTGAGTTGAAACCAGCACAGGCTGCTTGGGAGCAGTTGGCGTTGAGGGGAATCGTTTGAATCGCTGCCGCAGAGCAATAACTTTGTCGTCCTCTCTTTCAGCCCAGAAGCTCTAGAAATCCACGGGTCCTTCACATGGCTTGGGCAAACACAGTACAAGCTCCAGCTGAAAAGCCAGGAGGTCTACAGCCTGCAGCTGAAGGCTTGCTTCGTCCACACAGGTGTCTACAACCTCGGGACCCCCAGAGTCTTTGCCAAGCTCGCGGACCAAGCGACTCCCTTCGAAACGAGTCAGCAGAACTCCATGCCTGCACTGATCATCATCAATAGTATCTGACCACTTCCCCCAAAAAAGATCACACTTTAAAAAAAAAAAAGACTAAATAAACAGGATTCTTTTCTTCTGGTGACATTTTGCTGCAGTTTTGGGTTTTGTTTTTTTTTTTTTTTTTTTGGGAAATAGCACCTCAAAGACACCTAACTTGTTACTAAAGGTCGTGTAGGGAAGGAGATAGAAAACTCTTCAGACTGCTTGGTCAGTTTGTTCCCTCAATGCAAGGCACGTTGGACTTGAAGATAAGTTTCTCCTTTTATAATGTATTTCTTCTCTGGTCATTAAGGTCTTCATAACAGGAAATACTCCCCAGCTCCAAATCTTGAACACGTTTGTATGTCCTATGCCCCGTCAAAACCACGACTTGACTGCTGTTACAACTTCCAGCATGGTGTGTTAATATTTGTGGCTGTATTAGGATATGGTTCAGGAAGAGAAAACCCTCATTGGCTCCTTCCTTGGCTGAAGCCATTAATCATGGTAAATCCCAACCCTACTGTGAAGTTCACTAAGCTGTCTCAAGCCCACTTTTGTTCCTCAGTTCTTCAGGTTGAAGCTTTTTTTTTGTTTTGTTTGTTTGTTTTGAGCTTTCACATTTATGGAAACCTTCCAGGGTTTACTTACAAGTCCCACCTAAGGTGTTTGAGAAACTCCTTCGACCAGTTTTGGGTATTTGTTTTTTTTTTTTTGTTTCCCTCCTTCATCTCACCACAGGATGCACTTGTTTCACAACCACGGGATGGTCATTCAAATTGTCACTTGCTTTGTTATGTAACTAGAACAATTGATCTGTTTTAAAAAAAAAAAAAGAAGGAAAAAAAAAAATCTACTCCAGATTTTCAAGAAAATGTATTATATTTATAACAAATGTACTGTAAATAGAATAAAACAGACACCATATTCATGATGGGCTTGGGGCCTTTTTTTTTTCCCCTCCCTCTTCCTTTCAATGCAGCTGTAGCAATCTCCAGGTGTGGGTAATGTTCTGTAATGAGGCCTCCAGCAACCTGGGCTAGTGCAAAGTGGCAAGGGGGTTGGAACTAGATGAGCCCTTCCAGCCCCAACCATGCTAGGATGCTGTCTTCATTCTGGTCCTCTTTGCTGGAGTGAAGTTCCTATTGTGTTGCCACATGTAGTGTTGGTCTAGATTGAAAGTTGGAATAGAATGAGCCAGGTTGGAAGTGACCTCCAACTTAGAATCATAGAGTCAAAGAATGGTCTAGGTTGGAAGTAGACCTCAAAGATCATCCAGTTCCAACCCCCCTGTGCCATAGGCAGGGACACCTCCCACTAGATCAGGATGCTCAAGACCTCATCCAGCCTGGCCTTGAACAGCTCCAGGGATGGAGCAGCCACAACCTCCCTGAGCAACCTGTTCCAGTGCCTCACCACCCTCACTGTGAAGAACTTCCTCCTAAAACCCCGTTTAAATATCCCCTCTGCCACTTTGAACCCATTCCCCCTCATCCTGTCATTACAAGACCTTGTGAACAGTCCCTCCCCAGCCCACCTGTAGCCCCCTTCAGATACTGGAAGGTTGCTATGAGGTCTCCTGGCAGCCTTCTCTTCTCCAGGCTGAAAAGCCCCAACTCTCTCAGCCTGTCCTCAGAGCAGAGCTGCTGCAGCCCTCTGAGCATCTTTGTGGCCTCCTCTGGACTCTCTCCAGCAGTTCCATGTCCTTCTTGTGCTGGGGGCTGCAGAGCTGCAGACAGTGCTGCAGGTGGGGTGTGAGGAGAGCAGAGCCAAGGGGCACAATCCCCTCCCTTGCCCTGCTGCCCACAGCTGCTTTTGCTGCAGCCCAGCACACAGTTGCTGTCTGGGCTGTGTGTGCACACTGCAGGCTCACGTTGAGAGCTTCAAGATGGCCTTGATTTACAAAGCAGGTTTTATAAAGCATGCTAAATGCTGTTGACCTGTCTGGCTTGTTCTGCTCTGTCTCCATCTGTGGTTGCAACTCATTGATCCCTGCTTGACAAAGGTGAAGACCTCTTGTGGCTGGCTACCACCACTTCCAATCTTGCATTTGCAACTCATCTCGGAGCAGCAATTACGTGTAAGGGCATAATTAGCCGTCACAGCTGTTTGACTTACTGGCAATTATACTAATTAAGCTAATGTTATGCACAGCCATAACTTAATTTGAGACGAGGAAAGCAGAGAATGGTTCCTCTTGAGGGTGCCTACACACAGGCAGTAATGCCTGTGGCTGAACAGAAAGTGAGGTTTTGGTCCTCCATCGCTCCTAGCAGCTGTTGTGCAGGTTGCTTTGATAGCAGGCGACAGGATGCAGGATGAAAACCTTTAACTGTGTAATAATCCTGAGTAAAATCCAAGGCACTGGAAGGAAAAGAAAAGCTCTTGCTCAAGAACACTTGTCACATTGCCTGGCAGGCAAGAAAATCTCTTGCAGGCAAATAATCATGGAATTGTCAGGGCTGGAAGGGACCTCAAGGATCATCCAGCTCCAACCCCACCCTGCCATGGGCAGGGACACCTCACACTAGAGCAGGTTGCTCAGAGCCACTTCCAGCCCAGCCTTAACATCTTCTAGGGATGAGGCTTCCACTGCCTCCTTGGGCAGCTGTGATGGCTAATTATGCCCTTACACATAATTGCTTCTCCGAGTGACAAATGCAACCTGGCCTTGAACATCTCCAGGGAGGTTGCGGAGCACAGAATCACCCAATGTGATCAAAGATCACATTGGGTGATTCTGTGCTCCGCAACCTCCCTGGGCAACCTGTGCCAGTGTCTCACCCCCCTCAACCTGTGCCAGTGTCTCACCACCCTCGCTGTGAAGAACTTCCTCCTAACATCCACTTTCAATCTCCCCTCTGCCAGTTTAAACCCATTCCTCCTCCTCCTGTCCTTGCAAGACTTTGCCAATAGTCCCTCCCCAGCCCTCCTGTAGCCCCCTTCAGCTCCTGGAAGGCTACTAAAAGGTCTCCTGGAAGCCTTCTCTTCTCCAGGCTGAAAAAGTGGAGTCTTTTTTTTCCAGTGGTGTCCTGTGATAAGGCAGTGGATGTAAACTGGAACAGAGAAGGTCTCACCTCAACCTTCGAGGGTGACAGAGCCCTGGAGAAGGCTGCCCAGAGAGGTTGTGGAGTCTTTCAAAACCTCTCTGGGTGACTTGCCCAGGGTGATCCTGCTTTGGCAGGGGGATTGGACAAGATGCTCTCCAGAGGTTCCTTCCAACCCCTCTCATTCTGATTCTATGTGAGTCTACAGTCTCATCCTCTGGAGACTTTCCAGCCCTATGTGACCTGCACTAGACTCTATGGTCCTGCTCTGCCTGGACTCAATGATCTACGAAGGTCCCTTCCAACCCCTGGCATCCTGTGCTCCTGCAGAGAATTTCTGTGGATAAGCATTGCTTGTGCAGACCTGCTCCTGAAGTTTTAACACCTTTTCCAGGCACACTCTTCCTCCTCAAAAATGCCTTCCAGCTCCAGATGCCACCCTCTTGGCAAGCACTTCTTTTTTTGCAGTGCCCACCAGCTGTGACAGGGCTTATTTGTGGATTAGCTGTGTCTCAGCTGGAAAATTAATCCAGGAGAGCACACAGCCTGCTGCTCCAAACAAAAGTGCAACAGAAGGAAGAACCCTTCTGAGTTTATCTTTTACAGATTTGTAGGATTGGTTAATGCTGTTTTGTCTTCTTGGTTTTGGGTTTTGTTTTTTTTTTTAATTAATTTTTTTTTTTTTTTTTTTTTGATGCAAAATAATAACTTTTTTCCTTCTNATCAATACTTTGCCATGTGTAACTTTGCCATGTGTAACTTTTCTATTTTTCTATTTTCAGTCCCTGGCAGCGTGCAAATGGGCAAAGTCAGACCATCACGTCCTCCAGGGCTCAAGGAACCAGAGAAGAGCCCCTAATTGACTGATCTGGTTGTGGCAGCAGGTTTAGCAATGAGTTCTGAGCCACGGGGCCATGAACCAAAGCCCCTCAGTTTTCAGCTTTCTGGGTTTTTGAGACATTGAAATCAGCTTTTGCAGAATAAAATGCACGTTTGTCCACTCTTCCCCCACTCTGGGTTAGAGAGAAGGCAAAGGGCCCAGTGAGGCTGCACCTCTGAGCCTGACTTCAGTTTTGGGGATCTCACTACGTGAACACCATTGAGGTGCTGATGTGCGTCCAGAGAAGGGCAACAAAGCTGCTGAAGGGTCTGGAGAACAGGTCTGGTGAGGAGGAGCTGAGGGGGACTGGGGTTGTGCAGCCTGAAGAAAAGGAGGCTGAGAGGGAGCATCTTTGCTCTCTACAGCTCCCTGAAAGGAGGTTGGAATGAGGTGGGGTTGGTCTCCTCCCCTTAATACCAGTTGATGGAAGGAGGGAAAGTGGCCTGAAACTGTGCCAGGGGTGGTTTAGGCTGGAGATGAGGAGCAATATATTTCCTGCAAGAGTGGTTAGGCTGCCCAGGGAAGTGGTGAAATCTCTGTCCCTGGAGTTTTTCCACTCTTCCCCTACTCTGGGTTAGAGAGAAGGCAAATGGCCCAGTGCCTGGAGAAATTCCATTGCACTCCAGGTGCTGCAGGCTTGGCTCTTTCTTTCAGCCCTTCTGCCTGACTGTAGGGAGACCTACAAGAGTGTGGAATGGCTTTGGTTGGAAAAGATCCTGAAGATCACGGACTTACCACTCTGCTAAATCTGCTGCTAAACCATATTGCCCAGCACCACATCTCTGCATCTCTTAAACCCCTCCAGGGATGGGGATTCAATCACCTCCCTGGGCAGCCTGTTGAAAGCCCTTTCAGTGAAGAAGTTTCTTCCAATTCCAATCTAAACCTCTCCTGATACAACTTGAGGCCATTTCCTCTCTTCCTAGCACTAGTTACAAGGGAGAAACCTCCCCTGGTGCAACCTGAGGCCATTCCCTCTCTTCCTAGCACTAGTTGCAAGGGAGAAACCTCCCCTGGTGCAACCTAAGGCCATTTCCCCTCTTCCTAGCACTAGTTGCAAGGGAGAAACCTCCCCTGGTGCAACCTGAGGCCATTTCCCCTCTTCCTAGCACTAGTTGCAAGGGAGAAACCTCCCCTGGTGCAACCTGAGGCCATTCCCTCTCTTCCTAGCACTAGTTACAAGGGAGAAATCCAACACCAACCTCACTACAACTTCAAGACGATTGAGCCATGCTTTATGGATGGCTTCTTAATGCACCAGATAGAATCACAGAATGGTTTAGGTTGGAAGGGACCTCAAAGATCATCCAGCTCCAACCCCCCCTGTGCCATAGGCAGGGACACCTCCCACTAGATCAGGTCACTCAGGGCCTCATCCAACCTGGCCTTGAACACCTCCAGGGAGGTTGTGGAGCACAGAAGCACAGAATGTGTGCTCTGTGTTCTGTGCTCCACAACCTCCCTGGGCAACCTGTGCCAGTGTCTCATCACCCTCACTGTAAAGAACTTCCTCCTAACATCCAGTTTAAATCTCCCCTCTGCCAGCTTAAATCCATTCCCCCTCGTCCTGTCATTACAAGACCTTGTCAATAGTCCCTCCCCAGCCTTCCTGCAGCCCCCTGCAGATCCTGCAAGGCCACTCCAAGCTCTCCTGGCAGTCTTCTCCTCTGCAGGCTGCAGAGCCCCAACTCTCTGTGCCTGTGCTC
>VWZI01000089.1:185244-200634 GCA_013396835.1 Psilopogon haemacephalus
AAGGTTTCCCGAGCCCCGCGGCAGCGCTAGGGGCCCCTCCTTCCCTGCTCCGGCCGCCACCTGCGAGCCCGCCCGGCGGCGCAGCGCGAAGCAAGGCGGGCCCCATTCAAGCCGCCCGAGACGGGGGGCAGCCGGGCCGGCCACAGAGCGCCGCCACCCTCCCTCCTCCTTCAGCCGCCGCGCTGCCCCTGCCGGCCCCAACCGGCCCGCCCGTTGCCGGGGAGGCGGCGGGAAGGAGGGAGGGGGCGAGCGGAGCCCCCTCGTCAGCCCCTCGCTGCCCGATCCATGGGAGGAGCGGGCCGGCTCCCTCTGGGAAGCGCCGCCGCGGCTCGCCGGGATTGAGCGGAGCAGCCGGCGGCCGGCGCGGAGAGAGGATGCCAGTGCTGCGGAAGGTGCTGCGCGTCTCCAATCGCTCCATGCTCGCCTTCATCTTCTTTTTCTCCTTCTCCTCCTCCTGCCTCTACTTCGTTTATGTGGCCCCCGGGATCGGTGAGTCGGGAGCCTCCCTTCGCGGAGGGGTGAGGGCGGAGGTGGGAGCCGCGGCCCAGCGGGCGGGGGGCGGCGGCGCTGCGGGGCGGCATCGGCGCTGCGCACTCGCCGGGCTCCGCAGCGGGGAGGGCACGGGCGGCACCGGGCAGGGGGTTGCCGGAAGGCAGGTCCCTGTGCCGGGGTAGGGTCGGAACGGCTGGCGGGGCTGCCAGGGCGCCGGTAACGTGCGTTAACCTCACATCTTTGTTCTGTTGGTTTCCAACGCTCTAGAAGATTCAGCTGCCATCGCGAGGTAGGTAGATGCTGTTCTTGCTTTCCAGGCTGAAAAAGTTAGGCAAAAAAACCCCAAAACAACAATTTAAAAAAAAAAAAAAAGCAGCTCACCGTTGCGTCGTGCTGTAAACGAACGGTGGAAGGCAGGAACTACGAGAACTGCCTGCTGGAGTCACTTGAACACGTTCCTCTTTTAGGTCGTTAGGAGCTACGTTAGTCATGATGCACGCGTGGACAGAAGCGAAGTTGAATATTTGTTTTTTGCTTGTGCCAGTGAGCTCTGCCTTCACAGTTTTTTACAGACAGTTAAACTTCCACTACGGAATAAGCTCCTTTCCATAGTTCGCTCTTCTGCCCTTTCTGAGAACATCAGGCTTTGTCTCACTGGATGAACTTTTTAGAACTGACCATCCTTACCCCTAAGCTATCAAAAGCAATGCCCTCTATGATGCTCTGCAGAGTCTGACTCTGTTGGATGTCTATTGCCTAGGCAACGTTTTGCTTTTTCCCAGTAAATGTTAACACCAACTCCTGCATTTTTTCCTTGCTTATCAGGTGCTGCCTAAATGGCTGTAAGATTACCTCACTCTTTGATTTTGGTGCTTAAAATGCCTTTCTGCAGGCATTAGTACAAAATGTCCATGTGGATTTGAGCACTGAACCTGCAGGAATTGTTTCCTGTTGACTGATGCCTTCATCCCGTTTGGCTTCCTCTTGTTCACAGTCTCCTATTTAGCTTGCAAACACTTTGAAGGTGCAGTTGCTTCTCCTGTACTTCCAGCGCTTCATGCTGACATAGTGACATGCCAGTGATTCTTACAGTTCAAATAAACGTAAAAAAAATACCAAGGAATGTGTCATGGGTTGGAGTTCCTGAGTTTCTTGTCTGTCAGTGTTTCCCTGCTGAAGGAGATGTCATTTAGTGTTGTGAGTGCATGATGCTGCTGGGGTTCATTTAGGTACCTTAGTCCTATGAGACACCAGCACAATGCCAGAGTAGGCTTTTTAATTGCAGGCAGTTGGTGTGTGATTTGGAAAGCAAATGTGCAGTTTCTGCCTCTTGCTGAGTGAAACTGTTAACATCTTACATGGTGTGGGCTGTTGGAGTTTTATCATTTAAATGTTTCTTCTTCCAGCAGGTGCCTTCTTAGATGTACATCCTCCTCTTACTAAACCAGGCTTATGCAGTGCATCTTCAAAGCCAGAGCCTCTAGTGATGAGACTTTTCTTTCCTGTCTTCACCCTGGTGCTCTGCTATCGAGGTTTATGTCTGTTCAGTTTGGTTTGTGCCAGGACTATAATGAAATCAGTATGCACTGCAAGTGTACTCAGGGTAGGTTATTTAGGCCTGATCAAACTTAAGTTAAAAAAAAAAACAACATCATCACACTTGAGCTGGTCTCTCTTGCTATTTCAGGCATACTGCAGTTGGCCCCTTCAAGCTCTACAGAGCTCTTCAGCAGGTACTTAAGCTGGTGAGATTACAGAGCTTTCTGCTACTGTTCAGTGGTCTACAGCCCTAATTCTGGATGAAGTTGTGTTGTGAACTCATCCAGCTGAAGCAAATCAAAGCCTAACAATGTTGAAGTTAGTGGCACATCTCGGATCCATCTGAATTGTTGCTGTGTTCTGCTGGTCTTGCTGGAGGAAGGAATATAGAAATGGCAGAGAGCAATAGGGAAGTTTTTTACTGGTCACCTAATCCTGTCATCTTGAAGCTGTGATGCCCATTTCCTGGGAATATGCTCCAGGAAAGTTCAGCCACCTTGTCTGTTAGCAGCTCTTCATGAAATACATCCTGCAGCTAAATTGTAAGATTGGGATGTGTCCTAATTTGGATGTCCAGGTATGTTTTAGAATCATAGAATCGGTCAGGATTGGAAGGGACCACAAGGATCAGCCAGTCCCAACCCCCCTGCCATGTCCAGGGACACCCTACCCTAGAGCAGGCTGCCCACAGCCTCTGCCAGCCTGGCCAAAAACACCTCCAGGGATCTGGCCCCAAACACCTCCCTGCAGGGGCAACCCATTCCAGCCTCTCACCACTCTCATGCTCAGCAACTTCCTCCTCACATCCAATCTGAATCTCCCCACCTCCAGCTTTGCTCCATTCCCCCTAGTCGTGTCACTCCCTGATAGCCTAAAAACTCCTTCCCCAGCTTTTTTGTAGCCCACTTCAGATGCTGGAAGGCTGCAAGAAGGTCCTCTGGGAGCCTCCTCTTCTCCAGCCTGCACAGCTCCAACTCTTTCAGTCTGTGCTCACAGCAGAGCTGCTGCAGCCCTCTGAGCATCCTTGGGGCCCTTCTCTGGACACCTCCAGCATCTCCACATCCCTTGTGTTTTAGTAAAGATATTTTGGTTTATCAGAACCTGTTCTTTGACAGGCTATGAGGTGCAGTAACAGAGTGGAGGAAAGTTCTAATTGTGTTGTGGGGAACTGGAGCTTCTCCCTGCCTGGTTTCTCTTCCTGCTGGTCAGAGGAACTGAAAAGAAAGGGAGAAGTTGGACTCCCCAGTGTTTTATGGAGCAGTAGTATACAGGAAGGTGGGAGGAGAAAAGTAAGTGGGTTGAGAGATGTCAAAGCTGAGTAAAAAATTGATTTCTCAGGGATAATAGAGTTGAATTCTTTCCTAGCAAGCAGGTCATGGCTTATGAAAAGGAGGCAATTTCTACACAAGGCCTTAGCACTGGAGAATTCTCAAATACCACATTCCCTCTGTGATTCATGCTAATCTGAAAATAGAATTACTGCATTTTTTTTTAAAGCAAAATTGCAAATTTGGTGGCAAGTGCAGTCTGGGTGAGTTTGGAATGCTGACAGTTGGTTCAGAGGGAAATAATTACTTAAGTTTTTTAATTATGTTTTGTAATTATTTTTATTTGTGCAGTAATTCCTTGTATGTCACTTTCTATTGTAGAGGCCTCACAGATTTGTTTAGTTCTTTGAGAAATAGAAACTTTAGATACTCCAGAATATGAAGAGAGGAAAAGTATTTTTTTAAAGCAAAATTGCTTTAAAATTTTGTGGCAAGTGCAGTTTTGGGTGAGTTTAGAATGCTGACAGTTGGTTAGAGGGAAATAATTACTTAAGTTTTAAAATTATGTTTTATATTTATTCTTACTTGTGCAGTAATTCCTTGTATGTTGCTTTCTTTCATAGAGGCCACACAGATTTGTTTAGTTCTTTGAGAAACTTTAGATACTCCAGAATATGAAGAGAGAAAAAGTATTTTTTAAAGCAAAATTGCAAATTTGGTGGAAAGTGAAGAGAGAAAAAGTATTTTCATTTCAGGTTTTCAGACTCTGTTTTGTGTTTTGAGGCTAAGACCTTCCACACAATAGACATGAGGTCTATGTGTTTGAGCAGAACACACATATTATATTGGGGTTATTCATGTGGCTCCTTTCTTCTGTAAGAACAGGTGATGGGATGAGGTAGAGATGCTTGCAAACCTACCTCAGCACCCTGGTGGTCTTTTGATAGCCTGAGGAACTCAAACACAACAGTAGATGCCTTCTCCAGTTAGCAGTTAGAAATCTAATTCTGTTTTTTTGGCTTTCATTTTTCCTGTTTTGAAGCAAAACCTAGAGGGATAGGATGACAAGGTAAAAGGATGCTCCTCCTTTGCTGCCTGAAATAAAAAGATGCCAGCTGAAGCTGCTGGGTTTGATTTAGTGGATGAAGATGGGTCTGTGGTTCTGAAATTCAGGGCAAGTTACAAATACCCAGGTGGACTGATTGCAGTTAGAGACTGAAGAAGCTGGGTGAGAGCAGGGATCTTGGCACCAATGCATTCGTTTTTGATGCTGTAGATAACAGTGCTGATAAAAGGCACTTGAATTGTCTCTGTCTGATGCTGACAGCTCTTCAAAACATGTATTTAGGTTCAGGTTTACATCATGGAAAGGATCCAGAGATGAGGAGAATAAGGCAGAGCAGCAAGGCACTGATGACCAAGAGACAATATTTGCTGATCTTACTTCACTGCCAAGGTGTTGCCAGAGGAAATTTTTCTTTGTTGTTCCCTTTTTTTGTTAGTGTCATAACTGAAATGTCATTGGACAACGTAACTGATCTCATTAAATGACCTCGAGAAGAGGAAGCTTTGAGGTGACCTTCTTGTGGCTTTCCAGGATCTGAAGGGGGCTACAAAAAAGCTGGGGAGTGACTTTTAGGCTATCAGGGAGTGACAGGATTAGTGATAATGGAGCAAAGCTGGAGGTGGGGAGATTCAGATTGGATGTGAGGAGGAAGTTGTTGAGCATGAGAGTGGTGAGAGGCTGGAATGGGTTGCCCCTGCAGGGAGGTGTTTGGGGCCAGATCCCTGGAGGTGTTTTTGTCCAGGCTGGCAGAGGCTGTGGGCAGCCTGCTCTAGGGTAGGGTGTCCCTGGGCATGGCAGGGGGGTTGGAACTGGCTGATCCTTGTGGTCCCTTCCAACCCTGACTGATTCTATGATCTTTTACTAATATCTGGATTGGATTATTCATTTCTGTCTGACTTCAGCAGAGAATCTTTACCAGATTGGGTGGAAGAGCACCTTAGAGCTTCCAGTATGGTCAGTTGCAGTCTAACTTGGCTAGCTTGGACAAAGTAACTTTAGTAATTGTCTTAAGAACTGGGTATGGAACAGTGCATGATCAGGGAAGGCATCACTCACTGGAAGTCCTGAGTGTGTCATAAAATAGAGAAAAAAACAGCTACAGTTTTCTCTCTTCTGGTCTTCTGCTTCTCTTTGTGAAACTTTACTACTCTGGCAGCCCTAACCAAAGGGCAGCTGCACAGGCTAGGTAGAACTTGGAAACCTCTCAGTTTGTTTTAGCTCACAATTTGCTGTCAGCCTATTTTCTATTCCATTATTAAGAATAATTTTCCAAAGAGGAAATAATTTTCCAAAGAGGAATTTCCACAGAAGTGGAGAAAAGACCTGAAAATGCTACCAGCAAGGGGAACGTTTAGCCTTGCCTCCAGGTGCTGAGCACATAGGTGTGGGTACAGCCTTTGTGCTAATAATACCCTTTGTCCCTGGTGTTTCTAAAGACTTGCTGTTTGATCATAGAATAATTTAGATTGGCAGAGACCTCTGGAAGTTCATCTGATCCAACCTCCTGCTGAAAGCAGATCCTACTAGATCGAGTTGCTCAGGGCTGTGTCCAGTTGAGTTTTGAGTAACTCCAGCGATGGAGACTCTGCAGTCTGTCTGAAAGACCTGTCCCAGTGTTTGACAATTGTGAGAATGGTAATATGGAAACAGATTTTTCTCATCCATGCCTCGAGCTCATTACCTTGTATCTTTTCTCAGTGTTCAGTTCCATCATCTGTGCTTCTGCTGAGTAGCTGAAGATAGTAAAAAAAAAAAGACAGTTAATTCTCCATTTAGCCACTTCTACTGAAGGCTGAACAAACCTTTTTCTTTCAGTTGCTGCTCATACATCCTATACTCCATTTTTGAAGCTTCCCCCTTGGGCTTGCTCTGGTGTGCTGTCTCTTCCTGGGATCTTCAGACTGGCTGCAGTACCTCAAATGCAGCTTCCCAAGTTGCTAAATAAAGGCTCCTATCAATCTGCTGGTTCTGCTGTTGCTAAGACAGGGCAGCATACAGTGATACAGGGGTGGTAGTATCTTGTCTGAGAGTTTTATGGTAGAGCCTGATCTTAAGGTTTTATGCAGCTGGAGGTCTGCACCAAAACAGAAAAAAAACTACAGCTGGTCTGTTTAAAATAATCCTTTTGTTGCTCTCCTTTAGGTGCTGTGTGGAAAAGGCTGCTGGGTTTTGCAGGATGTGCTAGATGTTCCCTTTTTTTTTTGCTGTCATCTCATTTTACTCAGTTCTATCCACTTGTTCTCGTGGATCTCGAGTGAATGAAGCTTGTCTGTCCCTTTGTTTCCTGATTTCTGCAGGGGTATGTCTGCACTACAGACCTGGCTGTTGTTTGGGAGCTGTTCTCAGATACATGCCTTTATTAAGTTTCACCTGTTATTAAAAGCTTCATTTGAAGGCAGTTTCACTACCTTGTGCTGGTCCTTTTCTTGCTCACATTGTAGATTTTTAACAACCACACCCTTTAACAGAAGAATTTTAGTCAGTTTTCTGGTAGAGTTAGATAATGGTTGGACTTTGAGACTTTTCCAAGGTCTTTTCTAACTACAGTGGCTCTGTGATTCTGATGAATAAGGTCTTAATCATAGAATGGTTTAGGTTGGAAGAGACCTTAAAGATCATCCAGCTCCAACCCCCCTGTGCCATAGGCAGGAACACCTCCCACTAGATCAGGTTGCTCAAGACCTCATCCAGCCTGGCCTTGAACACCTCCAGGGAGGGAGCAGACACAACCTCCCTGGGCAACCTGTTCCAGTGCCTCACCACCCTCACTGTGAAGAATTTCTTCCTAACATCCCATTCAAATCTCCCCTCTGCCAATTTGAACCCATTCCCCCTCGTCCTGTCATTACAGTATGGCAGGGGGTTGGAACAGGATGAACTTTGAGGTCTCTTCCAACCCAAACCATTCTATGATTCTATCTTTTTTTTTTTACCCTATGCATGCAGCAGTATGAAGCTTAGACATTTCTTCTGCCCAGTTTCCAGCAATCAGGAAGTTCTTGGTATTCTGAGCAATGCTTTAGCTCGTGATCAACCTGGACTGTTTCACGGGTAAATTTTTCTGTCTCTTTCTGGGATGTGCAAAGATGTTTCTTGATGTTGGCCCAGCACAGTCATTCCTAGCACCTGCTGCTGAAGAAATTATTGCAGTTCACTCCTTGATGACTGTCACTTTTGCCAACAGATGAGCTTTGACTAAATGCACATTTATTTCTGCATTGGTTGTTTTGCACCTTTATCTGCTGGCTTCTCTAAAGCCCTTAGGTATACTCCAGTTATTAGTCAGCAATCTTGCCTCTGGAAGATTTCAGGAAGGATTCATCATGTGGTGCTGCTCTGAAAGGAGGAAAAAAAACCCAGGCACAGCTTGCAGCATGTTGCCACAAGGACAAAGTAATTGTGAGGCCTCGTGTGAAATGAATTTCCACTTAAGCCAGCCAGTTATTTGGATGTGTTCTTCTCATCCCTCAAGGAGTAGAAGCTATAAGCCCTGGAAACATTTGTTTTGAACTGTGATGCTTTACAGACACAGGCCAAAGCTTTAACCACTTCCACACCAGTCTGTGGTGAAAGGTAGCTTATCTGTTGGCTTTTCATCAGTAAGGCTGCAGGTGATTATCTCTGCTTACACTTCTCTGCAGCTTTTAGCCTGTTTCCAGTAATCTTTTGTATTCAAATTATGCAGTGCCATTGTGGGGAGCAGCCTGCAATGGCTGTGTGTGATGGTTTGGCAGTCCCCTGCCCCCTCACACTTAGGACTCAGTCAGCTGGAAGTTAAGGAATGAAGCTTTGTGTTTACAGCTTTGCACAATATACAAGCAGGTATTGACAATGTGTAACAGATGTTTACAGATATATACAGTATAAAGGTAATAGAGAAACACCACAGCTCTTCCAGAGATCAAAATCACAGAATCAGTCAGGGTTGGAAGGGACCACAAGGATCAGCCAGTCCCAACCCCCCTGCCATTTCCAGGGACACCCTACCCTAGATCAGGCTGCCCACAGCCTCTGCCAGCCTGGCCAAAAACACCTCCCTGCAGGGGCAACCCATTCCAGCCTCTCACCACTCTCATGCTCAACAGCTTCCTCCTCACATCCAATCTGAATCTCCCCACCTCCAGCTTTGCTCCATTATCACTAATCCTGTCACTCCCTGATAGCCTAAAAGTCCCTCCCCAGCTTTTCTGTAGCCCCCTTCAGATACTGGAAAGCTACTATGAGGTCTCCTGGCAGCCTTCTCTTCTCCAGGCTGCAGAGTCCCAACTATCTCAGCCTGTCCTCATAGCAGAGCTGCTGCAGCCCTCTGATCATCTCCGTGGCCCTCCTCTGGACTCTCTCCAACAGTTCCACATCCTTCTTGTGCTGGAGGTACTGAAAAAAACTCTGCCACTTACAGCAATTTCGAAGCCTCTCTTTTTTGGCAGACACAGATTCGTCCATCTGCACCCCATGAATGTTCCATCTTAGCCTCCAGAAACATCAGTAGTGGTTGGTATTTTTAGTAGGGTGAGGTGATCTGTATCTTCCTGATAGATTTTTTCCTTGCAGGAGGCACACAAGGATGCAGCCACACCACCTGTATGAAACGAGCTTGGATTTTTTTTTTTTGTTGAATTATAAATGCTGCAAAGCTGACACTAAGCATTCGATGATAAATCAGGTTAAAAATGTTTCAGGGCATGCAGACTCCTGCCCTTTTTTGTTGTCATAGCAGCATGTGCTTTAAAACCGACTTCTGATCAACAAGAAATGTGTAAAAAAATAAGTAAAATCCGATAGAAGTTGAAGATTTTAGCGTAGGATTTATTTGTGGTCACCGTAGAGTTCAGTTTGTGAGCAGGACCCACTTTGTGGGTGTTGTCTTGCAAAATGGATTAGAGAATCTGCTTTGCAGAATAAAGTTCCTATCCTGTAGTTGGGGGAAATGTTCCTGGCTGCTGGAATTCGTGACTGGGATGCTTCAGAATCATTCTTAAGCTGAGCTCCACTTGCTGTGTATTTAGATTGGTTTGTAGAATGCAGTCGTTCACACTTCTGTGTTAATTTGCCATGTGTGAGCTCTGCCAACAGTGTATTTATAACTCCAGTCTTGCTGAGAATAATAACCATGTAACCTTGAGATGAGAAAGAAGATCCACGTGGGACTTGTTCTAGAAATGTCCCCAGGAGATAATTCCCCATTTACAATTACTGCTGGAGAAGTCACTGTTAACTCATTCGAATCCCTGTCAATTTTTATGCAGTGTTTTGAGTCTGCTTTGCAGAAGTTGCATCAGGTTGGAAAGGACTCTCAAAGGTCATCTTGTCCAACCCCACTGCAGTCATCTCCAGCTAGATCAAGCTGCCCAGGGCCATAGCGAGTCTGATCGTGAATGTCTCCAGGGATGGAGCCTCAACCACGTCCCAGGGCAACCTGTTGCAGTATTTCACCACCTTCCTCCTTAGTCCTGTGAAACAGATGTTGAAGGGCAGATGAGTAACTTCAGGGGCAGCTGTCATTTGGCAATGCCGTGAGGACAGGCTGAGAGAGTTGGGGCTCTGCAGCCTGGAGAAGAGAAGGCTTCCAGGAGACTTTAGAGCAACCTTCCAGTACCTGAAGGGGGCTACAGGAGGCTGGGGAGGGACTGTTCACAAGGTCTTGTAATGACAGGGCGAGGAGGAATGGGTTCAAACTGGCAGAGGGGAGATTTAAACAGGATGTTAGGAGGAAGTTCTTTACAGTGAGGATGGTGAGACACTGGCACAGGTTGCCCAGGGAGATTGTGGCTGCTCCCACCCTGGATGTGTTCAAGGCCAGGCTGAATGAGGTCTTGAGCATCCTGTTCTAGTGGGAGGTGTCCCTGCCTATGGCACAGCGGGGTTGGAACTGGCTGAGCTTTGAGGTCTCTTCCAACCTAAACCATTCTATGACTCTGTGATTCCCTGCTTGTCTATTAGAGAAGTCTAAAAACGAGAGCTGTAAAAATTCCAAATGACAAAGATGGGATTAAACCTAAACCATTCTATGATTCTGTATCTTCTGTTTAGGACGAAGAACTGTCTGGAGATCAGATTTGAGGCTTTGGATGCAAGGCTGAGGCAGGGATATTTCATGCTGCTGCTGTTGTGAGGCACTTAATTACTCAGAATGTTGTTTTACTCGCCCCTGATGCCTGCAATAAATATTTCACATATAATTATCAAACAGTAATGCTGGAACTTGGCAGCGATTTGGAGCAGTTGTATAATGACTCAGCTGTTGGAGTGAAGGAGTAGCAGGAGATGCTGACTGAAAGTTGTGTTAACTAAGGAGTGCAAAGTCCCAAATGCTCTGGGACTAAAAGATTTTCTGGATGTTTTTTTGTCCTGTGTTTCTATGATGCATATATAGATACTTATTTGGGGTGTGTACCTACATTTAAAATTCTTTTCAGTGGTAAATACCACTGGCTTTTGGCACTGTCAGTTGCTTTCTTAAATTAAAGAGGAAAGCAAACTTGTTGAGTGCAGCCTCTGCAAGTTTGTTGAGCACCTCAAGCTGTGTGGTTCAGCAGCCAGGCTGGAGGGCAGGGATGGCATCCAGAGGGAGCTGGGCAGGCTGCAGAGGTGGGCACAAGGCAACCTCAGGAGGTTCAACAAGGCCAAGGGCAAGGTCCTGCAGCTGGGTGGAGGCAATGGCAAGCACCAATGCAGGCTGGGCAGGGACTGGCTGGAGAGCAGCCCTGAGGAGAGGGACTTGGGGGTGCTGGTAGAGGAGAATCTCAACATGAGGCAGCAGTGTGCACTTGCAGGGCAGAAAGGCAAGCAGAGGCTGGGCTGCAGCAGGAGCAGTGTGGGCAGCAGGGCCAGGGAGATGATTGTGCCCCTCTGCTGTGCTCTGCTGAGAGCCCACCTGGAGTAGTGCATCCAGTGCTGGAGCCCCTGGGACAAGAGGGATGTGGAGATGCTGGAAGTGTCCAAAGAAGGACCACAAGGATGCTCAGAGGGCTGCAGCAGCTCTGCTGTGAGCACAGCCTGAAAGAGTTGGGGCTGTGGAGGCTGCAGAAGAGGAGGCTCCCAGGATCTTGTGGACTTCAGCATCTGAAGGGGCCTACAGAAAAGCTGGGGATGGAGTTTTCAGGCTGTGAGGAAGTGGCAGGACTGGGGAGGAATGGAGCAAAGCTGGAGGTGGGGAGATTGAGATTGGACGTTAGGGGGAAGTTGTTGAGCATGAGAGTGGTGAGAGGCTGGAATGGGTTGCCCCTGCAGGGAGGTGTTTGGAGCCACATCCCTGGAGTTGTTTAAGGCAAGGCTGGATGAGACTGTCCGGCCTGATCTAGGGTAGGGTGTCCCTGCCCATGTCAGGGGGGTTGGAACTAGATGATCCTTGTGGTCCCTTCCAATCCTGACTGATTCTCTGATTCTAAGTGTCATATAGAATGCCTCTTGAAATTTTGTATTTTTGAGCTTTTATATAGACCTGATTCTATTTTTAATTCTCCTTTTGTTGCTGTCAAAGTTTCACTTTTTTGAGGATCTTCATCTTGAATGGTTGGTGCTCACTTGTCATGGGTTCAGTCCTAGTGAAAAATATTGAACATGTTATGTTATAAATGGATGTTAGGGTAATTTACAAATGCCTTCATTAAAACTGGGACTTGCTTTTTTTGTTTCATCAGCAAACACATATCTCTTCATGGTGCAAGCTCGTGGCATAATGCTGAGAGAGAATGTGAAAACAATAGGACACATGATCAGACTGTACACTAACAAAAATACTACAGTGAATGGCACAGGTAAGAATCTCTCTTATTTAACTGACTTTTAAACAGAGCTTTATGAGGAGCAAACGAGGCAGATCTTAGAGGTATAACTCGACTATGAAAACCTAGACCCAAGTCCTATTTCTCTGTAAATAAAGGCAAGATACAGAATCTCAGCATGGTGAGGGCTGGAATTGATCTCTGGAGATCCACCTGCTAAAGCAGGATCACAGCAGCTTGTCCAGGATTGTGTCCAGGTGGGTTTGGAATCTCTCCAGAGAAGGAAACTACCCAACCTCTCCTGGACAGCCTGTTCCAAGGCTCCAACACCTTTGCAGCAAAGAAGGTGTTCCTTATGTTTAGGTAGAAGAACTACTGTTTATCAGTTCACTTTAGCAGGAAATATTTGTCATAGCTTCAGCAAAGATATGTTGTAATTTAACTATTTTTTTTTAATCTTTGGGTTTTTTTTAATCTTACTGCTGGGGAGTTTGTTACTCACAAAGTTAATGTTGTCACTTGCATGATGATAGGTTACAAATTGCATGGTCAACACAGATTTTTACCGAAGTCAATTCCTTGTATTTTTTTTTTTTCCCCCACAGATTATCCTGAAGGAAACAACTCTAGTGACTGTGTTGCTCAAACAACAATGTATCTTCCAGAAAACTTCACTTACTCTCCTTACCAGGCTTGTCCAGAGAAGCTGCCTTACATGCGTAAGTTTCAAGCTGACCTTAACTTGCATTTAGTGAAGTGGATCCTACTGAGACCAAAATGCAGCTGTTTAGAAGTGTAATTCCAGGGAGCTGCAATACATAGCAGCAAATAATGAATAAAAGACTTCTGAGAGTGGAGAATTAACACTTGCAGAATTTTGCCTGTACCCAGTGTGTTACTAAAGCTTTTGTCTCGTTGCTTATCACCACTTGTTTTAAATTTGACTTACAAATAATTTTCTACAAATTAAATATTATTTTTAAAACTAAATATATAGGAATACTCCTTTTTTATTTAAAAGGATCCATTCAGAGTTGCTTATTTTGAAGAATAGGTTAAAAAAAAATCATGTTTGGAAGTGCCATTCCTAATACAAAGGCTTGGAAATGAAGTTTCTAAGTCTTCATCAGCTCAATGTATAGGAAGCTGAACAAGATGATGTCGTGAAATGAGAATTGGTGGAGCTAAGAAACTGCTAAAGCCCTGTCATCAGGTTGGATGTTAGGAAGCACTTCCTCAGGGAAAGCCTCATTAGACACTGGAATGGACTGCCCAGGGAGGTGGTGGAGTTGCCATCCCTGGAGGTCTTCAAGGAGAAATATGGTACTTAGTGATATGGTCTGGTCAGCGTGGTAGTGTTAGGTCATAGGCTGGACTTGATGACCTCAGAGGTCTCTTCCAGCCTCAACAATTCTGTGATCATGGGGAAAGCAGTACTTGCATAACAAGTCAAAAGTTGTAATCCTCAGGAAGTTGTTAAGCTTTTAAACGCAGGTGTTTAAGATCCCAGCCTATTAAGTTGAACTTAAGTGACCCTAACTTTGTCTTCAAGCCTAGAATCTGAACTACTTTGAAGATGTTTAGTCGCAGAGAAGTGTGAGGCAGAAATAAGGAACTGAGCTGAGTCTTTTGCTGCTGCTGCAGTTTAGGTTTGTTGGGTTTTCAATCAAACCTGTCCTAAGTAGCAGCATCCCAGTGTGTGCAGGAGGTTGTTAAATTAAGCTTTTAAATCCAGGTGTTTAAGATCCCAGCCTATTAAGTTGAACTTAAGTGACCCTAACTTTGTCTTTAAGCCTAGAATCTGAACTTCTGAATTACTTTGAAGATGTTTAGTTTGCAGAGAAGTGTTAAGCAGAAATAAGAAACTGAGCTGAGTCTTTTGCTGCTGCTGCAGTTTAGGTTTGCTGGGTTTTTAATCATGCCTGTCCTAAGTAGCAGTATCCCAGTGTGTGCAGGAGGTTGTTAAATTAAGCTTTTAAACCCAGGTGTTTAAGATCCCAACCTTAAATAGAACTTGATTAAGTGAACCTAACTTTGTCTTCAAGCCTAGAATCAGAACTTCTTCACTACTTTGAAGATGTTTAGTTGCAGAGAAGTGTCAGACAGAAATAAGAAACTGAGCTGAGTCTTTTGCTGCTGCTGCAGTTTAGGTTTGCTGGGTTTTTAATCATGCCTGTCCTAAGTAGCAGTATCCCAGTGTGTGCAGGAGGTTGTTAAATTAAGCTTTTAAACCCAGGTGTTTAAGATCCCAACCTTAAATAGAACTTGATTAAGTGACCCTAACTTTGTCTTTAAGCCTAGAATCTGAACTTCTGAACCACTTTGAAGATGTTTAGTTGCAGAGAAGTGTCAAGCAGAAATAAGAAACTGAGCTGAGTCTTTTGCTGCTGCTGCAGTTTAGGTTTGCTGGGTTTTTATCAAACCTGTCCTAAGTAGCAGCATCCCAGTGTGTGCAGGAGGTGCTGCAAAATTAAATCAGTTACACAGATCCAGATTGGAGGAGTTCCTTGATGTGACTGTGTCCTTAACCTGGTTTCACGATGTTGGCATGTCTTGATCTAGTTTCTGTAGACAAAGCATAGCTTCGTTTGGGAATATCCTTATAATTCTTGTGAGGAAGTGTAAATTTCAGTGTGAGTTTCCCTTTCCTGCCATAATTCAGATTCAAACAAAACTCTGGGCGCTGTTTGCACTGCCCTGCCTCGTAGAGAAAGCAATCCCTAAAGACCAAGGAGTGTTGAACAGGAGACAGTTTTGAATGTGGAAAGGAAAGAGGCCAATCACTCCTGGCAGGGATTGCTTTACCTTGACCTTCACCACTGCATGTTTGCTGTCGCAGATGGTTTTTGCATTTACCCTTTGTAAAATTGCAATCCCTTGGCTAAATTTGAGTTATTCTTAGAAACCACTTTCCAGCTTTTTTTTTTTTTTCTCTGTTAGGAGTTGCTGTTGCAAGGGGTGATGAAGTTTAAATGTGCTTTTGTGCTCCCCATTTGGAAGAAATTGAAAATTGGATCAGTAATCCATGGAGTTACTTCAGTCCTAGCAAAATATTTTCTGGATAGACTTCATGTTTTTGGGAGAAGAATTAATAGGAACATTGGTACAGATCTGAGAGCTAATTAGTTAAATTGAAGTGTCTCATTTGGTGTTAGACTGCAGCACCTAAAGAGGCATCAGCAGCTCTCTGTAACTAAGTGTAAATGTGTTTCTGGAAGCGACTGTTCATCAGTATTTGTTATGCTAACATCTTTGATTTACTTGCTGTATTTAAAATAATTAAAAAAAAAAAAAAAAAAAA
>VWZI01000089.1:205038-218124 GCA_013396835.1 Psilopogon haemacephalus
AGAGGGCTGCAGCAGCTCTGCTGTGAGCACAGCCTGAAAGAGTTGGGGCTGTGCAGGCTGGAGAAGAGGAGGCTCCCAGGTGACCTTCTTGTGGCCTTGCAGGATCTGAAGGGGGCTACAAAAAAGCTGGGGAGAGACTTTTGAGGCTATGAGGGAGTGGCAGGAGTGGGGGGAATGGAGCAAAGCTGGAGGTGGGGAGATTGAGGGTGGAGGTGAGGAGGAAGTTGCTGAGCATGAGAGTGGTGAGAGGCTGGAATGGGTTGCCCCTGCAGGGAGGGGTTTGGGTTGAGATCCCTGGAGGTGTTTTTGGCCAGGCTGGCAGAGGCTGTGGGCAGCCTGCTCTAGGGTAGGGTGTCCCTGGGCATGGCAGGGGGGTTGGAGCTGGCTGATCCTTGTGGTCCCCTCCAACCCTGATTCTCTGATTCTGTGACACTTTAACCTTGCTAAAGGAGGCTTGATATTCTTGCCAAGCTTTGATTGAATCCAGAATTTGAAAGCTGTTGCCCTGCTGTTCTAGTTCTTTGAAGGAGAAAAGAAAATGCAGCTCTGTTGCCTCCTTTAAGCAGTGGCCAGAGCTGTGTTGCTTTCCTTTCAGTACAAGCTGATGCTTTAGGGATGATAACAGCACCTCTTTGAATCTGATGTCTTTTTCAAGGTTGAAAGGACCAGAAGAAAAAAAGGTGCAGCAACATGTGGCTGGTGACCAGACACCAGTGATGGACCTCAGGGTACAAGTCCAGGGCCAGCTCTGTTCAATGCATTTATCAGCAATCTGGATGCAGCAGTTGAATGCAACATTAGCAAGTTTGCTGACAATACCAAGCTTGGGAGGTCTCTTGAGGGGTGAGATGCATTGCAGAAGGATGTAGATAGACTGGAGCACTGAGCTGTGATTAATGGGATGAAATTTAAGAGGTCAACATGCTAGATTCTGCACCTAGAATGGAATAGAACTGGACACAAGTGTATAAACTGGGAGAGCCGTGCAGAAAGGGACCTGGGGATGCTCAGGTGTGTCAGCTACCGACCAAGAAGTCAAACCACATCCTGGGGGATGCTTGTGTGTCAACTACCAACCAAGAAGTCAAACCACATCCTGGGGGATGCTCAGTGTGTCTTCTACCAAGAAATCAAACCACATCCTGGGGTGCAGCAAACCCCACAGCACGACCAGCTGGTCAAGAGAGGTGATTAGCTCACTGTATTCAGCTTTAGTGTGGCCTCATCTCGAGAGCTGTGTGCACTTCTGGGCCCCACCATTTAAAGAGAATGTGAAGGTCCTCAAAGGTTTCCAGAGGAGGGCAGCAAAACTGGTGAAAGGGCTGGAAGGAATGTCCTCAGAGGAGCAGCTAAGGACTCTGAGCTTGCCTGGTTTGGAGACAAGGAGGTTGAGGGTGACTTCATTGCTTCCTGAGGAGGGGACATGGAGAGCAAGATGCTGATCTCTTCTTCCTGGTTTTCCAGTGACAAGATTCACGGGGATGGTTCATAGCTGCACTAGTGGAGATTCAGACTGGACATCAGGAAGCTTTTTTTTTTTACTGAGAAGATGGTCAAAGGCTGGAACAGGCTTCCTGGAGAAGTGGTTGATGCTTCAAGCCTGTCAGTGTTTGAGGCATTTGGACAATACCCTAAGAACCTGCTTTAGCTTGGCCAGGCAGTTGGACTTGCTGATTGTTGTAGGTCCCTTCCAACTGAAATAGGCCAGTCTGTTCTCTTGCAGCAAGAAACAAAACATAATGTGTATTTCTTAGTCTGGATCCTTGTTTCCTTGACTCTTCCTGCTGCATTAATCCAGACCACCCACATTTTGCTGCTTCAGCATTGCTGGTGCTGTAAGTTGTTAGTGCTGTCAAGACCTTTTTTTAAGAGGAGAGACCACTGGGACTTTTTGAATCATGAAATCCAGCTGATGTAGTTGATGCTAACTAGAGCTCCTCTACTGCTTAGCTAGAGGAATGACAATTATCTATTTTTTGGTGTGGTAGAGGTGTAGCTGCAGTCCTCTGGAGTCTTACAGGGTCTCCTTTTGCTCTATTTGAAGGCAGGTACACAGCCTTTCAATCATGCAATGCTCTTTAACGTTGGCTTCAAAGAGGCTTCTGTTCTGTTGCAGCAAGAAACAAAACATAATGTATGTTTCTTAGTTTGGATCCTTGTTTCCTTGACTCTTCCTGCTGCATTAATCCAGACCACCCACATTTTGCTGCTTCAGCATTACTGGTGCTGTAAGTTGTTAGTGCTGTCAAGACTTTTTTTAAGAGGGGGAACCACTCAGACTCTTTGAATCATGAAATCCAGCTGATGTAGTTGATGCTAACTAGAGCTCCTCTACTGCTTAGCTAGAGGAATGACAATTATCTATTTTTTGGTGTGGTAGAGGTGTAGCTGCAGTCCTCTGGAGTCTTACAGTGTCTCCTTTTGTTCTGTTTGAAGGCAGGTACACAGCCTTTCAATCGTGCAATGCTCTTTAACGTTGGCTTCAAAGAGGCTATGAAGGATGCTGTCTGGGACTGCATAATATTTCATGACGTGGATCACTTACCTGAAAATGACAGAAATTACTATGGCTGTGGAGAAATGCCAAGGCACTTTGCAGCAAAGCTGGACAAATACATGTACATGTGAGTAATTAGCTTCAGCTGTTACTGCTTAGAGTCCCAGAAATGTTCTTAATTTTTGACAGTTTTTACAGTAGGTGAAACCAATCAAGCAGCCTCCTGCTATGGTGTTCATGTAAAGGAATATCTGGTTGTTGAAAGGAAGATTTAGGTTTTAGTGTCTGTGTTTGAGATGTTGATAATTTGCAGGTGTTACTTATGACTTTCAGTGTTGAAATCGTTGCAGTGAGGATGGCCTTTAAAAAAAAAAAAAAAACAACCAAGCAACCCCAAAGCCCCTCCAAAACTAACAGAAACACTCCACAATGACAAAACAAAGGCACAAGATGGACAGGGACTTGCTGGAGTGGGTCCAGAGGAGAGCCATAGAGATGACAGAGGGGCTGGGGCACCTCTCCTATGAAAACAGGCTGAAAGGATTGGGGCTGTTCAGCCTGGAGAGGAGAAGGAAATTGGGAAACCTTAGACTTCAATATGTGGGGGGGAGCTACAGAAAAACTAAGGAATGACTGTTTAGAAGTGCCTATAGGGACAAGGGGCAGTGGTTTCAAACTGGAGCAGGGTAGATCTAGGTTGGGCATCAGGAGGCATTTCTTCACAGTGAGAGTAGTGAAATACTGGAACAGGTTGCCCAGGGATGTGCTTGAGACCTCCTCCCTGGAGACATTGAAGATCAGACTCAATTGTGTCCCTGGGCAGCCTCATCTGGTTGGAGGTGTCCCTGCTGGCTGTAGTGGGGCTGGATAAGAGGACCTCTGTAAGGTCCCTTCCAATCTGATGCCCTCTGAGTGTAAAATCAGATCAAAAGGTCTGTGTGTCAGAAGAGGAAAACTGCTTATTAGAAACCTTTTGTCAGCCTTTGTGGTGGTTGGTAATGAAGATAAGCTGCAGCAAAACACCCCAGGAAAAAAACAACCACACTGAGTTTTCTCATAACTCTTCAATTTATTTCTGCTTTGCATTGCTTTTTTTGATCAGTTTTTTTCTTACTCCAAGCCCATTTCATGCCTTGTTTTCAGTCTCTGTTGACATTTGATGAATGTAGTGGGTTCTGTGGTTTTGTTACCTCCTGTGTTGCTGTCATTTTACATTAATGATGTTTCCCTTGCTTTTTAACACTCTGCTGTCTCATCACACCCTTGCAACCACTTCACATAAAGCTGCAGCTTGTTGCTTGCTACGTGTTATGTGTTTGCCAGCCTGAG
This sequence comes from Psilopogon haemacephalus, assembly GCA_013396835.1. Lineage (NCBI taxonomy): Eukaryota > Metazoa > Chordata > Aves > Piciformes > Megalaimidae > Psilopogon > Psilopogon haemacephalus. The sequence goes on from VWZI01000089.1 coordinate 208,865, forward strand.
ATTGTGTTTGTGGAGCTGATCAGCCTGACAACCTGGTCGACCTGAGAGATCCAAATGAATGCATTGAAAACATGACTCTGTGTTTGGACTTTGGCTTCTCAGCCAATTCACAGTCAAACCTGGAAAGATTTTATATGTATTTAAAAAAAAAAAAACCAAAAACCAAACAAACAGATATAAAAGATATCTCATCTATCTTTATATGTATTTATGAAACACTTTCTGGAGTTGCCGTCCCTGGAGGTGTTCAAGAAAAGCCTGGATGGAGCACTTAGTGCCATGGGATAGGGCTGGGTGATAGGTTGGACTGGATGATCTTGGAGGTCTCTTTCAACCTGGCTTGCCCTATTCTGACTGAAGGTTAGGAAAAAATTCCTTCCAGTGAGGGTGATGAGATCCTGAAACAGGGATGTGGAGATGCTGGAGGTGTGCAGAGAAGGGCCACGAGGATGCTCAGAGGGCTGCAGCAGCTCTGCTGTGAGCACAGCCTGAAAGAGTTGGGGCTGTACAGGCTGCAGAAGAGGAGGCTCCCAGATGACCTTCTAGGATTTGAAGGGGGCTACAAAAAAGGGACTTTTGAGGCTGTCAAGGAGTGCCAGGACTAGGCGGAATGGAGCAAAGCTGGAGGTGGGGAGATTGAGGCTGGAGGTGAGGAGGAAGTTGCTGAGCATGAGAGTGGTGAGAGGCTGGAATGGGTTGCCCCTGCAGGGAGGTGTTTGGGGCCAGATCCCTGGAGGTGTTTTTGGCCAGGCTGGCAGAGGCTGTGGGCAGCCTGCTCTAGGGTAGGGTGTCCCTGGGCATGGCAGAGGCATTGGGACTGGCTGATCCTTGTGGTCCCTTCCAACCCTGACTGATTCTATTTTTTAATGTATTTTAGTAGTTACTCTGTGCTTGCTGACAACAAAGCCTGTAGGTCCTTTTGATTTAAAAAAAAAATTACCTTCTAAAAATTCTAATTACTTCCCCCCCCCACCTCCCCAAAATAAGTGTGTTTTCCACTCTGGGTGAACATGGACTCTTAGACTGTTCCAAGCCTTAACACAATCTTTAGTTATGAATTAAAATTCCCAAATGGATGCATTACTCACTTGTAATGTTTTGGGTTTTTTTTGGTTTTTTTTTTTTTTTCAGAGAGGGTTTTTTTTTTTTTTCAGCTGAATGGTGTCATAATAGAATAGTTTGAGGGCTTCACTTAACACTTCAGCTGTGGATCTAAATCAGCCATCTGAAATATGTGACAGACTTTTTGTTTCATATGGGGATGCTAATTTGAGCTGCATTTTGAGTCCCTGTTATGCAATTCCAACATGTTGTTCATCTTCTGTGTATGTTGCTTGATGGCAGTGATCTGTGAACCACTTCCCCTCAGTGAATACATTCAGCATCTGTTCATGGCCTTGGTTTGAGCTTCTTGTTTTTCTGAAAGCACTTCTGTGGGGACAGGCTGAGGGAGTTGGAGCTGTTCAGCCTGGAGATGCGGAGGACTCTGGGGAGACCTTGGAGTGGCATTTTGGTGTCTGACCTTGGAGCATTTCTGTATCTGAGGGCAACCTACAGGAGACTGGGAAGGGACTGTTTGGAAGGGCCTTTGGTGATGGGATGGGGCAATGGTTTGTGAATGGAGCAGGGTAGGTTTGGGTTGGACTTCAGGAGGAAGTTCTTTGCAAAGAGTGGTGAGATATTGGAGCAGGCTGCCCAGGGATGTTAGTGAGCCCTGTCCCTGGAGATACTCAAGATAGCCTTGATATGGCCCAGTGTGGCCTGACCTACTTGGAGGTGTCCCTGCTGAGTGCAGGGGGGTTGGACAAGATGACCTTTGAGAGTCCCTTCCAACTTGGTACAAGCTATGAAAGGCATTGCTCAACGAGAGAGCTGCCTGCTATGTTCAGCTAATAACACAGAATTTGCTGTTTGTTTTCAGCCTTCCCTACAATGAGTTCTTTGGTGGTGTAAGTGGCCTGACAGTGGAACAGTTCAAGAAGATCAATGGGTTTCCAAATGCCTTTTGGGGATGGGGTGGAGAAGATGATGACCTTTGGAACAGGTAAGTGTTCCTGCCTGTCTCATGGTTCTCTTTGAGAGTGACAGGAGTTTGGGTTTTTTTGTATTCTGACAGATGCTACCTCTTAATCTTTGTTTTAACAAATTTTTCATTCCTAAAGAGTTCACTTCAGAAATGCCAGAGCAGAACTGTTTGAAGGGACAGTGTGATGTCCTTTTTTCTTGGCCTGGGGGTAGTTAGCAGGCTTTTAAGACACAGCTCTTGTAACAAATAAGAGCTACAACAACAGATAACAGCATTAAAGTATCTTTAGTCTCATTCCTTCCTTTTTGCTTTTTTTAGTCTCATTCCTTCCTTCTTGCTTTTTTACTTCAATTCACATCTCTCTTGCTGCTAGCACTGTGGAATATAACCCCAGAGGCAGGAAGTCAGCATGAGTTTAGGTAACTTTCATGTTTCAGGTGCAGCGTTTGGGAGTTTAATTTGGAATTGTATTAATGTTACAAGTTGGCCAATGGGCAGCAATGCTCTCTGGGTTCTTAACAGCTCACAATGAAGTGTGAAATGTTCCAGCTGAGCTGCTGAAGCCAAGTGTCTGCAGGAGTTTACATATAAAGAGAGATGTTTTTTAAAGGATTATACATTTTGGTTCTCTTTCCTTCCTATTTTCATCTTTTTTTTTTTTTTTTTATGCTGTTGTGCTTGGAAAACAAAGCAGGAGAGACACTGAAATAATTTTTATTTCACATTGCCAGCTTTATTAATTCAGTTAGGAATGGTTTGGGATTTTCAGCAAGACTTAGCCTTAAAAAGTGTGACACACTTTTTTTTCCTCTTTTTGCTGTGATTTGTGAGAACATCCTTTAACACTCTTCATGCAAACTCTTTTCTTTTTACTACAGGGTTCATTATGCTGGATATAATGTAACGAGACCAGAGGGAGATTTAGGGAAGTACAAATCCATTCCTCACCATCACAGAGGTGAAGTCCAGTTTTTAGGACGGTAAGGAAACCAGAACTGTTCAGCCACTAGACCTAAAGCTGAACTGTTCAGCCACTAGACCTAAAGCTGAACTGTTCACCTACTAGACCTAAAGCTGAACTGTTCAGCCACTAGACCTAAAGCTGAACTGTTCACCTACTAGACCTAAAGATGTTCTTAATATATTTCTCTTTACACCCATGCAAGTTCTGGTAGGAGAAAGTTCTTCACAGTGAGGGTGGTGAGACACTGGCACAGGTTGCCCAGGGAGGTTGTGGCTGCTCCCTCCCTGGAGGTGTTCAAGGCCAGGCTGGATGAGGTCTTGAGCATCCTGATCTAGTGGGAGCACAAGGGGGTTGGAACTGGCTGATCTTTGAGGTCTCTTCCAACCTAAACCATTCTATGAACATTCACAGCAGCAGTGAGTGCTTCTCATTCTCATTCCTTCTTCAGTGCTAAAATTCCTGTTTTCTTAAGCACATTATGTTTGGTGTTCAGATGTTTCTTATTCATAGAATCATAGAATGGTTTAAGTTAGAAGGGACCTCAAAGCTCAGCCAGTTCCAACCCCCCTGTGCCATAGGCAGGGACACCTCCCACTAGATCAGGTTGCTCAAGACCTCATCCAGCCTGGCCTTGAACACCTCCAGGGAGGGAGCAGCAACAACCTCCCTGGGTAACCCATTCCAGTGTCTCACCACCCTTGCTGTAAGGAACTTCCTTCCAACATCCTGTGTAAATTTCCCCCCTGCCAGTTTAAATCCATTCCCCCTCATCCTGTCATTACAAGACCTTGTGAACAGTCCCTCCCCAGCCTTCCTGTAGGCCCCCTTCAGATATTGGAAGGCTACTATAAGGTTTCCTGAGAACTTTCTCTTCTCCAGGCTGCAGAGCCCCAACTCCCAATAGCAGAGGTGCTGCAGCCCTCTGAGCATCTTCATGGCCCTCAGTTTAGTTTGGGGTCATAAAAAGCACACATAGTAAATGCCACCTTTGTTATTTAGTCTTAATGTGAGCTCCTGTAAGCGAAGATAAAATCCTGGGTGTATTAAAAACCAGAAAGCAGATTGCTTTTTAAAGCTTGGGAAAGGGAATTTGGTGATTTCCAAGTCCCAGAATTTAAAGCCTATTTCAAGATGAAAATTGACTGTTGCACTCTCATGCCTGGCATCAGTTTGACTTCTTTCTCACAGTTCTTTCTCACCTGTTGTTCTTCTTCCAACTCTATCTGCAGGTACAAACTTCTGAGGTACTCCAGAGAACGTCAGTACATCGATGGGCTGAACAATTTAATATACACCCCTAAAATACTTGTCAGTAGGTTGTACAAAAATATAACTGTCAATCTCATACCAGAACTCGCTCCTGTTAGAGACTATTGATGGAAGTGGAATGACAGACTGCCCTACCAGAATCCACTTTTAACACTGGAAGCTACTAAAGGACACTGCAAACCAAAAGCCACCCAACAAACAGCAGCTTGGAGTTAAGAGATTTGTGACCATTTCGAGGTGTATTTGGGAGGAGAAAAGCGATTGCATGGCCCATGGAAAGGGAAAGCAAAGCCAAGCCAGCAGCTACCACTCAGATGTTTACAGCATGAGACTACTGTTCGAGCCTTCATTCTTCATAACTGTACAGCTAAAGAAACTGCAGACCACAGACTTGTAGCTTCTCTGGAAGTAGGGACAGAAAAGAGGCCACTTCTTCCAACCTCCCCAGTTTTTTGTTTTTTTAATACTTCAACCAACCCGTTAGCCCTCCTCATATTTAAAAAGAATGCTTTAGTTTCTTTTCCCCAGATGTTTGTTTTTTTTTTTCTTGTAAATATGTGATGTAAATTAATGTGTGTACATGCCTGATGTAAATTAATGTGTGTACATGCCTTTTAAATTGCTCAGTATTTTAATGCTTCACCACGTGTTCGAGTGTGTTCTCGTTTGCCTTCTCTAGGAATGTTTTTTTTTTCTGAGCATGAAAGAGCCAGTGCAAAATGTAAGTATGCTTAAAACAAGGTTATACCTTATGTGAAATGAAGGAAGTATTAATTGTTGGCCAGCTATGACTGTAAACTGTTATACTAGTTTTGAGCTCTAGGCCTTTTTGCATATCTATATATAGGAAAAACAAAAAAATCTATTTCATAGAAGAACCTGCTAGCAAGAAAGCTTTGGATTTTATTTATTGCCAGCAAAACTGTATGATACCCCTGCCTGCCACCTAGACCCTACTTATATGCATATTGCATGTGTATTACTGAAAATCTTGCAGTTGTTGCTGTTATGATGACCCTACAGGAGCTCTTCACTGTTTCTAAGTGTGCCACTGGTGTCAATGTCAGGGATTTTTAATGCCTAAAACGTGTCTGGGTGCATACAGTATTTTGGTATTGTTTTTTAGGGTTGGTTTGTTTGTTTTTTTTTTTTATCTATCTCTTAGTAAACAGCACTTTTATTCCTCCAAAATCAGAAGAGCCAAAAATGTGTCTTCGTTGGAAGAATATTAAAGTTAGTTTTTTTGGGGTTGTTTTTTTTTTGTTGTTTTTTTTTTTTTTAAAGGAAATAAGAAAACATAGCTCTAAAATAGGTGTACTGCTTAGAGGGTGGGATTTTCAGAAGGCAGGGTGTTGGTCAGACTGTTCCACTGCTGCTGGTGTAAGTGGTGGAACTGAAGCAGGCCAATCCCAAGTGCTTTTTTTCTTTTTTTTTTTTTTNTTTGAAATTCCACTCCTGATATATTAATCAATAAAGCTATTTAAGGGCCCGTTCTGGTAGAGTGCTGAGTGCTTCTATGATGCACTAAAAATCCTCAAGTCGATGACTTTCAACGAGATGTTGAGGTTGCACAGTCCCACCAAGGACTGGTCCTGCCGTCCTCTCTGTTTTTTTGTGGTGTTGTGTGAGTATCGAGCCTCTTCCCTTGGCTTACAATGAAAAAAAAAAAAAGTTTATTTTCTGTTTGCTTCTAATGTTGGGCTACCTAAAAGCATCCCCCTGCTAAACATCATTACCTTCTCCTGATATTTTTTTTACATCCCTTGTTAATACTGAACAAAAAAGGATGGGATGATTTATTTTCGGCGTCGGTGCAAAGGCACTGACCAAGATCTGCTAAGCTCTTTTTGTTTGTCACAGTTACTCAGCTCTTTTAGGAACCAAAGACTGACTTCTGCTCCCACAAAGAATGGAAACTGCTATATAAATAAGGATTGTTTATCCACAGAGTGTACTGTAAAGGTGTTGACAAAGAATATTAACTTCAGCTCCTTACTTGTGTGTTGGTTTCCTGAGTTGTCGCCACCGATGCTGTGGTGCTTTGTGTGCTTCAGTTCGTCTGCCATGAACACCTTTTATTTCTTTGGCATCCCAGCAGCAGTCCTGCCCTTAGACATCCTTCAGTAAAGTTGCCAGCTTAGTTGCAGGCATCCCAAATATTTAGTAGAAATGTAGTGATTCAACTTAACAACTGTAAGGGGCGTTTTGGACTGTGTTGGGATTACCTTAAAATCTACCAGTCTGCTTTAGGAGTGATGTCCTGCAATGCAAGTAACAGCAAGTGAGCCTAAAGTGAACAAAGCCTCCTTCAAAAAGCATGCTTAAAGTGGTTTGATCACCTCCTGATATATTTTTCTATAACTGAGTGCATAGAATATTCTGAAGCATATAGACAGAGGGGAGGGGGAATAATTGATACGCTGTAAGAGCAAATCTATCTTCAAAATAAAATTAGGTGTGTGTCCTACCAGGCTAATAGAGCTCTTTAAGGATTGTTGAATAGATTTATTTGTTTTTAAAGCCCCTGATGGATTTTGAAGTGATTGCTGGTTTTCAGTACAAGTCCCAACTCCAGTTTAGCACCTATGGCTACGAAACCTCCTTTTGGTACTCTAGGTCTGTACTGTTCCCTGGAGCATGCTTTTGTGCCCATTTGTTAGGGCACTCCGTGAAATTCGTGTGCAATTAAAGCCACTCTAATGCATATGTGTGGATATATCCATACAATATGACACACAGGCTGGGCTGATAGAACCTTACAGCTTTAAGTGATTTTAATCATGTAGGGTCTTAGAAAAAGGTGATTTGAACCAGTCTGTGAAGGGATGCTGACCTACATCTGAGTTCCCCCAAAGTGATGGATGTTTAATTATGAATCGGTCCCCAGGGCTCTTCTCTCAGTACCTTTTGTCACTTTGTTGGGAACTTGTGGAAGTTGCCATCTGAAATGACATCAGGGTAGTGTTCCTGTGCTACCTGCCTGAACTCAGTAGTCTTCTGCAGTGGAGTTGAACATAGACAGTGCCTTCAAACAAAATCAGTGTGATGCACAGCTAAAATCAGTGCGTGCACGTTCCTTTTGCTACTCCCACAGTTCCTCTGGTAAAAAGGCAGAGAGGAGGCAATCACATTGACCTTTGTGTTGCTGCCAAGGCAAGCTAAGGACTGAGCCTGAAGAGAGGAGAAAGAGGGGAGTATTCTACAGGATTCTGAATGTCTTGCAAACTAACAAGGGAAAACATTACAGAAATATTAACTGGAGTCTGGTCGACCTGCTGAGATGCTCTTAGGCCCATTTGCTGTGTTTCAGACTGAAGTAGGAGAATATGAACGATTAAAATCCATTTTGCAACAGGCAGGATGCTGAAAGGCGAGTGCAGAATGTCCTTTTTCTTGGATCTTGCCAGTCCTATTTTTCTATCGTTACGTTTACTGATGACGTTGCTGGAGTGAGTTACTAATGAGCCAGGTACTTACAAATACTACAAGGATCCATTGCATAGCAGCAAGAGGAAGTGTACTTAAGATTGTTTTATTTCTAGAGGTGTGTGACATAGGCTTAATGGGAACTGCACTGAAACAAATGCTGGGAATTTCCTTCCTGTCTACTATCATAGTTTTTGGTTTGGGTTTTGTTGTTTGTTTGGGTTTGTTTTGTTTTTTGGGTTTTTTTTTTGGTTGTTCATGAAAATGTTTGTACTTTTTTATCATTGTCTTTTATGAAATATAATGTTCTAAAGATGGCCTTGGTTTGTTTATTCTGAGGAAAAGGACCTGGGGGAGGGGGTCTGAGTTGATGCAAAGCTCAACATAAGCTGTCAGTGTGCATGGGCAGCCCGGGCAGCCCAGACAGCAACTGTGTGCTGTTGGAACTCAAGAGAAGCTTGACCAGCAGGGCAAGGGAGGGGATTCTGCCCTTTACTCTGCTCTCATTAAACCCCACCTGGAGTACTCTGTGCAGTTCTGGAGCCCCCAGCACAAGAAGGACATGGAACTGTTGGGACGAGTTCAGAGGAGGCCACCAAGATGCTCAGAGGGCTGCAGCAGCTCTGCTATGCGGACAGGCTGAGAGTTGGGGCTCTGCAGCCTGCAGAAGAGAAGGCTGCCAGAACTTATAGTAGCCTTCCAGTATCTGAAGGGGGCTACAGGAGGGCTGGGGAGGGACTGTTCACAAGGTCTTGTAAGGACAGGACAAGGAGTAATGGGTTTGAAGTGGCAGAGGGGAGATTGAAACTGGATTTTAGGAGGAAGTTCTTCACAGTGAGGGTGGTGAGACACTGACACAGGTTGCCCAGGGAGGTTGTGGCTGCTTCCTGGAGGTGTTCAAGTCCAGGTTGGATGAGGCCTTGGAAGACCTGATCTAGTGGGAGGTGTCCCTGCCTATGGCACAGGGGTGTTGGAACTGGATGATCTTTGAGCTCCCTTCCAACCTAAGCCATTCTGTGGAGACCACAAATCCATAGAATGGTTTGGCGTGGAAGGGACTGACCTGCAGCACACCGAATTCCTTCTTTCTCCCCTCCTCTGCAAGTTTGAGTGGGGAGGAGAAGGTGGGGGGAAAATCAGTTTTCACACCTCCTCCTCACCTCTATTGTCAATCTCCCCACCTCCAGCTTTGCTCCATTCCCCTTAGTTCTGTCACTCCCTGTTAGCCTAAAAAAAACCCTCCCTCCTCAGCATTTTTTGTAGCCCCCTTCAGATGCTCTCTCTTGTGGGCTTCACCAACACAGCAGAGAGAAGAGGAGGTGGTGGATTGCAGTTTTCTCTGTGCTTGCTTATCCCTGAGCTGCCTTTTCAGATGTGTTTTGTTCTCTGCAAGGAGCAATGTGGGTTATTACCTTCGGGGAAGTCTTTCATTTGTTCACAGAATCCCACTAATGCACTTTCAAGGCATTTTTTTTTACTAAGCTTAATGTCTTTTTTTTTCCCCCAAGCTTAATGTCTTTTTTTTTTTCCCCCAAGCTTGATGTATTTTTTTCCCCCCAAGCTTAATGTATTTTT
>VWZI01000092.1:0-14286 GCA_013396835.1 Psilopogon haemacephalus
TTTTTCTGAGTTTTAGCCGGGGTTCTAAAAGGTGGGGGGGTAGGTCACTGCAAACCCACTACAGATATGCAACCTGATTCCCTTGTGATTTGAAAGTGTTCTAACATCACCACATCTCAAGATCTCTTCTAGAGTTTGTAGTCACACAGACCTTAAGTAATATTATATATAATTTTTTATCTTTCCTGGGAAAAAATAATTTTAAAATCCACCACATTTCTGAGGTCTGTAAGCAAAAAGAGTTGCTTTCTCAGAGAGAAAACCCTAATAAATTTCCTTTAAAGTAATTATTTTCATGTAAGCTTTGAGGAACTATTGCTGGTGCAACTCCTTCTTCCCCTCTTTAAAAATGTGGCCAAATAATTGTACTTTTACTATCAAATACCAAAAAAAGAACTTTCCCCCCCCCAGCCTATAATACAATTTTTAAGTACTTTGAACTCCTACCGACTTTGGTGACAGTTCTGAACATGTAAAATCAATGTACGAGGATGCAGCTACAGTAACAGTGACTATCTGATAAAAGAAAACCCCTGAAAGAAAACTACAGCCTCAAGCATCCCAAAAAAGCTTGCTACCATACTGTGGGAATACTCATCAGTGAGAGTGCACACAAAGAGCCCACAACCAACTCAATAGGCATTCACCAGTCAATATTGATACAGATGAGAAAGTGCAGCAGAAAGAGAGTGGCATGGCTTGAAAATGACAATACAAAAGCTGCTTATTATCTCAGCAGGCTCTATAAAAAGGTACACCTGATCATGATTGCCTGTTCCAATTAGTCTTGAGTCCATCAACAGTACCCATAGAATTAACTTTCCTTCCTTTGAGGTGGAAAAGATTTTTGCAGCATTTATTCAATCAGTTGCCAAATTAGCTGAGGAGGAGCAGTTTAATGACGTGCCAGTTATATTATGCCCATGATAATATGTTTTGTCCTTCTTGATATCTTCAGCTATCTGTCATTATAAAGGAAAGAGACAATGCAATTTCTCAGGTAGAAATACAGTATTAACTCTAAGGTTACTTAACATCTTACTTCAACTCTGCTAAATAAAACAGGCTTTTAATTTATTTTAGACTACAGTTACCTGCATAAAAGTTTGCATACAGAATATATATCAGTGTCATTAGAGAAAGATATGCATTTAAATCCAAAACTCACAATATAGGCTATTTCTTTTCATATATATCATGAATGCAGATATTTATTGCATAGCTACATTACAAAACAGTTTGAGAAAAGGTTGTGAAGAATTTATTATGGTGACATTGAACTTTTAATCCAACAAACTCAGAGTGATCAGAGGCTGCTAATGTTTTCTGACCACACCTTGAAATAATAAATCTTTCTCACTATATACTGGTACCTCATTTCTTTAATTAAGACTGTGAGAGAGAGCTCTGAATGTTTGTCAGCCACAAGAAGAGAGTCCTACTGACTATTTTTCTACAAACTATCCAAAGTAACAGAATTTCTTGAATACTTTCCTGAGGGTCATGAAGTTTTGCCTGAGAAGTTTCATTGCTAAAATACATCTCACGCTATATGAAAAATCACCTGTCAGTCCTATTTGTCATTTTTAAGAAATCATCATAAAGGAAGCACTTAAAATTTATTTGCACTGAACTTAATCACATAAATTCTACTAGTATTTATGGTACACCATTATCAGTTGAACACTCTCTGTGCTACACAACCAACCAAAAAATTATCTACACTAAAAGAAGAGACAGGTAAGAACTAGGTGACAGGACAGTGTTTGTCTCCTTTTTGAAAATGTATTTTTTGAAGACAGCAGATACTGGTTTTATTACTGTGACATGTAAATAAGGAAGCAGAGCTGCAAAGCAGAAGAAATATGCTAAAAATAGCAGTTACAGAACTGTTAGGATCAAAGACAGCTCTTAGTTATCTGAAAGACATTGCTCTAATCTTATTTTACTAGTTAGCTGAATTGAGCTTGCTAATATCTGATTTAGGATAAAGACTTTAGTCCTAGCTTTGTGTCAAATTGTTATTTGTTTATACTTGTTCCTGACACATGCTGACGATCAGTTGTAAGCCATCTCATTGAAGACAAATACTAATATTTACTTAACTAAGCTTAATTATGGCCAATATATAATGTGGTATAAATAATGCATCACCTTTCTTAAAAATTAAAAAAAAAAAAAAAGAAGGATGATAAGACTCTAACTTCAACTCCACTGACATCATATCTGGAACACCAAAAAGATTAAATGCCCAAATGACTTTGCCATGCAAATAGAATAAGAGTGATGTACACTTTTTGGAGAGTTATGAGTTTGGGAGGGACAATACAGAAAAGATGCTGTCCCATTAAATTCACCACTTCAGGAGGACTTGAGAGAACAGGATTTTTAGCGAGCAGTTTTCCAGATTATTAAAAGAAAGCATAATTAATTTCTGTGATTCAGTCTTTAAAACCATCATTATTTTACTTACTCACCATACTATATTACTACATCATACCATGATATATTACTACATTATAATCAGCTGGTTTGCTTCCACACCTAGGTATTCCCTACTTTCATGCCATCGAAGTGATAATGCTAAACTGAAACAGAAAATTCCATTTGTAAAAGGAGTCTATAATTTCAAAGGTATAACAGGTAAAATATCCTTAACATAAAACAATCATAGGGTCTAATCTTACGTAAAATATTTATTTTAAATATATTGGTGCAAAGTAGGAGAAGGGACTACTTCTCCATAATTTATTTTGTGCAATGAACATTTCCATAGGCAAATAACATGTTAATGACATGTGAACCGATATGCTTAATATAAAAGCAAGATCTGTACATTACAGGATGTTGTAAGCAATAGTACTAGGGATCTCTTTGTATTATATGTATGTACAAGCCCTAGGGCAGCAGACACATAGCTTAGAATTTGAGCATCAACATGCTATTGTAATACAATATTTCAGAGAAGACAGTAGCATAATACGCTGCTTAATAGAACATCTTAATATACAAAATATATTTAATGATAATGGAATAATAGTAATACTGCAGGTTCTGCAGTACTTTTCAATTTCAAGCCTTGGTGGAAGCAGTGATTTTTGTTTGCTTGTTTGTGTTTGTATTTGTTTTGTTCAGGAAATTCAAGAAAGAGTAGAAATAAGATGGAAGATTTGGAACTCTGACAGTATTAAAAATATTTAAACACACATTTGTCTCTATGTATGGTACATGGTGGCAAAGAAATCTCTTTCAGAAAGATCTCTTAGAAATGTTACCATTCTCTGCTCCATGTAAGACATATTACTCAGCAAAATTTGAAGAAAATAATTCATGATTTTGCTCAAAACATAAAAGTACACAAGCATTTTAATGACTTCAACATTTTGCAGTCTCTATATCAACTACTCAGATGTCATCAAATACTGTAATAGGAGTGTACAGGACTCACAGATAGCCTGATAGAATTATCTTCCACAGGTGACCTGTGGCAATGAGAGTGCTAAAAAGAGGTGGAGGGGGAAATCTATTCATGGAACAACAATTAAAAAAAAAAAAAAAATCCTTTTCACATATTCTGCCACTAGAATCCCTGCACAGAGACTTTTTAGCATACGCTTTTGGGGAGGGTAAAAGTGTTAAAACCTATTTTTCAGCCATACAGGCAAATGATTTATAAAGCTATTGACAAGAGGCTAAATAGCAGCCTAATTTTGCATTAAACTGCTTTCACTTTTGTATTGCAAGTACCATACAAAAATATTCAGGGCTCCAGAGTCTTTGGAGACTGATCTCATGGAAAGGGTCTTACATTTTTACCCACATACCTACCTACAATTTAGGAAGCAATATATCAGGAAGTCTTTGTAAAATGCAAACATCTCTTTGAAGTAAAGGAACTTTGGGAGATCTGAGATTAAGACTGTAAAAATATACAAACAATTTTCACCTCTTCCCATTCGTGGTAACTAGATTACAGATCTACTGAGTCATTATTTTTTTCATGGTGACTCTTGATTCAAAGTTTTCCTTATTCTTTCTTTGAACATAGAAAGCCCTATACAGAGGTTAGATGAGGTCAGAGAAGATCATTGTTCCTGTGATCTGTGGCAGCTAATTACTGGGAGCAATCTTGTGTGATAAATTTTATGCTTTGAAACTCAGCATGTTGCACAAAAATTAAAGTAAATTCTGCATCATTCTGATTAAATTAAATCATCATAAACAAATACATGAGAAGAAAATGAAATAATTTACTCACTAAAAATTCAGTTTATTTCAGTTTATTTCTTTCTTTGTTACACTTGCTTGATAAGATTACTGTGCAGTGTATCAAAATCAAACATGGAATCTCATTGATATTCTCTAGTATTTGATCTCGGTAGGGTTTCTCTTTTTCCTTAGAAGTATAATCCACTTCTTTTATATGAGATTCAAATACCAGCATACTGCAAGGCCTGCTAGCAGAGTCAAATGACAAATACTGCATCTTTAAATATTTTTACAGATCCAAAATTGATAGAAACAGTGAAAGCTTATGTGTCTAAATAAGTGGACAGGGTAGGATGATTTAATCTCACAAAGAATAGCCTGAACCTTGCCTGAACCTCTTAGGGAACTTCCAGTCTGCTTGCCCCAGGGACTCAAGGGATGATTATTTTCCTAACAGCTGTCAAGTCTGCCAAAAACAAATTACTGGTACCTAGCTCAGGTATATTTTGTGTTGCTTTTTTCCTCAAATTTTTCTTTTATTCAGGAAATAGTTTTTACAACTCTCTTTACAAGTTTGGGGTTTCATTTTGGTTTTGGTTTGTTTTGTTGTTATTTGGTTATTCTTGTTTGGGGGTGGGGGGCTTGCTTGCTTGTTTGGTTTGGTTTATTCTTTGTTGTTGTTTGGGTTTTTGTGTTCCCTTTTGACCTAGATTCTGTTTGCTTGATAGTGTGCTTCTATAAACCATTAGAATTGAAAGGCCCTTCCTGAGAATATGAACAAAGCCTAATATTTTCACCACTGAAGCCCATTTTAAGAGCTTTTTCATACCAGGAGTACAGTTAAATACAATAAAATGATTCAGAAGGGAAAAAGAGAAATTTATTTACAGTATTTCTTAGCACAACCATCTATGTGTCTACTCTGTGTTTACATCTACATACAAATAAGATGTCAATTAGCACTGTTCTTCAATATGCTATATTTTTCTCCTTATGACTTAGAGTTAATTTATTCCTATCTCTTCATGGACACTCTCCTGTGTTAGAGTATTCTGGAAGAAAGAGTTTGTGTTTTATTTCAGTTCACAGTACTAAGAAGTGTCTATCAATGACTATGACAAAAGTTAAAGGGCAGTATAAGAACATGAACATGATCCTATCAGGATGTCATCTCCTCCTAAAAAAGAAGATTCTAAACATAATAGACTTCAATTCCTTGGACAAGTTAAGCTTAAATAGCAGATAAAGTAATCTTGTTACAAAATATTTTACCAAAAACATTGATGACAGACCTAAAGCAAGGGCTTGAATTCTTTGAATGCTTTGTAACCTCAGGGAAGAAGGATGGGAAGAATATCTCTAACAATTTTTTTTTTTTTTTTTTTTTCCTGTCCAGAAGCCAGTTTTTCCCCCTCAAACTTTTCAGGAAATCTCACCAGGCTTAAAGGGCTCAGATATCTTTAAGTCTGGGAAGATACATTGCTTTCAGAATTATATGAGCAGTCAATAATCACCTGAGATAAGGCAGTGTAAGTTTCAGAGTTTCCTTCCTATTATATTGATCAGCATCATGTTATGCAAATATGGTAATATGAAATTCTGCTTATGTCTTTATTATCTATAGCAATGATTTTCATACCTTCCAATTTAAGGCATAAAACCTAAAAGAATCAGGAATAAAGGTGATTCTGCAATAAGGTATGTCCTAGATTAGTATTAGAAAGAAGTACTTTTAAGATCTTAATCAGTGTTTCATGGTTCCCAACTCAAAATATTTATTTGTGAATTTCTCATTTACTTTTATAAAGTAAAAAAATGACTGGGAAACCTGAGTAACCTGACCAGTGTAAACCCACCCTATCAAATTAGTTGCCCTTTAGTCCATCAAAAAGAGTGACTAAAATATTTGCTCTGGAGTGAAACTTCCCACCATGGTGTTTGCTGACACAACCAGAGAAGAAATTCTCGCTTCCTGTAAAACATGAAAAGCATTTGGGCTGATTATCTGCAAGTGTAGAGGACTTTAGAGATACAGGAGAAATAACACTTTTAGGATTGATATAAAGGGAATATGGCCAGATGTTCTCTTTAATGTTTCCTACAGTTGTTGCCTCTAATAGTTTTTAGTTGGTTTTTATTATGCACATGAACACTTTGCTGGTAGATACTTTCTTTGTATACTCATGGTATGAATGTAAACTTTCCTTGTTTGATGCTACTCATTTACATGGTAAAAATCACCTCAGTCACTTACACCTCTGTTCTCCTGACTTGATCCGTATGAATGGATCAGAAGTTCTGGACAAACCAAGATGCCAGAGTACACGGTCTTTTTTGAGATTTATTGGATCAGGCACAGTAATGTCACACCATAGTTATACTGCTTTAAGGATCATCTTGGACATGAAAAAAACATTTTCTCACATAGCTGCAGAATCTCACCAGAATGTCCCATACCACAGTTCTGAATAGTGTAGGGTTAATACTGTGCCCAACTCAAGTTTAAACTGCTCTTATTCTTTTCTGGTAATTTGCTTCAGTTTGCATAATGTTCTTATCAATGTATACAAACTACTTCTGTTACCTTTCTCACACAGAGCCTTGCTCAGTTTGGAGGGTCAAATCCCCAGGTAGGATGACTGGAAAAAAAAAAATTACCTACACAACTATCAAGATAGCATGCAGAGCTCACAGTTGGAAACAGATGGTATGCTTCTCATGGTCATTCTCATTTCAGATGCGTAACAGGATCAGCTTTATTTTGTGTTTTCTTAGAACATCTATTTATAGCAAATTAGAGCTTTTGAAGAGATTGTCAGTGCTGTTCCTGGTGTTATTTTCTGTAAATTGGTAAATTGTGCGTAATCTCATCATACTCATGTTACTTGGGGTTTTGTGGCTTTTCCTAGAATGGTCTTGCATAATATGGAACACTGGATACTAGACTGAATGGGCCACGTGATGGATTCAGTTATGTTGTATTTAATCTCCTTTTGTTAGGAAAATCTGATCCTTTGCATTTTCAATTCACTCAATAATGACCACTTCTAACATTTATTTTGCAAATACATCAAGGGAAGACAACATTTAATTCTGATATATCCTAGATATCATGTCAGTTTTATTAAAACTGTATTCTGTCAAAAAAGGTTACAATTATTTATCTTTCCTTTTTGTTTCCAGATGAATGCAAACAGAAGAAATTAGAGTTCTGCCATATTTCTTTGTGTGACTTGTGAATAGAAGAGTGACAAAGCATTCTTTCATGCATTAATGTGAAGCTGGATCAATTAGAGATTTACACATACTACATTCCTGACAGAAATGTCTCATTCACAGCAGCATAAGTGTTCCAATTGAAATATCGGGAGTTCAGGATGGGATGCCTAATTTACTCTGACAGAGAGTTGTTGATTTATCTGAAAACGAATTCTATCAAACCCGCAGACTTGTCTCCTTAATTACATTTTGGCAAATAGGCACAGGGAGATCCTATGAATACTGAGAACTTTGAAGATATTCAGAGGAGAGAGGCTATATTTTTTCCCCAAAACAGAGGGAGATGAAGACATGCAGAGTAAAAAATAAACAAAGCAAAACAAGTACCGTCATTTTCTCTAAATTAGTTGAGAGCAACTAATGCAAAAAGACAGTCCAGCTACATAATATTTAAATGTAGATTCTATAAGACTACTCACAGGCTAAAATTAAGCTTGACTACACAATCTGAGAGCTGCAATACTGAATCTTAAGTAACTACTTCCTTCATGTAAAATCTTGTTGTTCACATAATAATAATTCACTCATAGATTGTGTATATGTAAATAATAAATTATAGCAGTAAACACATATGTCAAAGGATTTCCACATGGCTGTGTAATAAACAACCTGAAAATCAGACAGGTTGTAAACTTATTTATTGACCTTTTAGAAGCTAGTTGAAATGTTCCATCAAAAAATTATTCAGAACTAAGCAGAAAAACCTATGAGAGATTTGTTCGAAAGACGAAAATAAGGTTTCAAATTTATTAGATTCTTTTTCAGAAAAATTGCAGTACTTTATTTTTCTTTTTAAGCAAACATTTTAAAAAATCTTCTTCCAAGTGAACTAGAGTAAGATATATTTTACAATATGAAAAAAGTGGCAGAACACAGTCTGAGAGTTACATAGGCTTAAAAACCTGGCAGAATTTGATAGCATATACAGGGAAATGAGTGAAAAGTACATTAAAAAAAAATTAAAAACACACCAAACTTTTTCTGGTCTGAGAATTCTCAGCTATAAATTTTATATTAGGACTCAAAATTTATAGTAGTAGTAGAATCTGAATTACTCAAAGAGAGATAAAAATCAACTGTGCATTTTTAATCAAGTTTGCAATTTAAAGAGCTGCAAAAACCATTAATGTTTTCATTAGCGAGCCTATCATTCCTTGTAGAATGTCATGAAGACACAACTGCAACATGCATTTGTGTATTTTCACAGCATTTCTGAAATGTTTGCCATTTTGACTATCATATGATATGTTTTTCCTGGGATATCAAATGAATCAAAGTAATACAGTATTAAGTTTGCTTATGTTAACAGACTCCTGATCACCAAATGTTCTTTATGTATTTTCTGTGCAATAATACTTTCTTATTAGTTTGAAAATTTCTGGATTATTAAGCAATTTAGTTTAATAACCATTTGATTCGTACATATAAAATACTTGGTTTGAAAACTCAAACCAAATCCATTAAACTATTCCTTTACCAGCACATAAGAACACTTGTTTCTCTAAAGAAATTATCCTGACTTGTAATATCTCTCTGACACCAGATTTCCCTAAGGTAACTGTCATCCTTTTGAAAGCTTTCTGCTAGATCAAAGTACAAGATAAAACTGAAATTAGATCAATGAAATGAACTATTCATATGGAACTAATGTTTCCAGCAAAATCTTCACAACTAAAACCTCTCTTTTAAAGGCTTGTGAAAATAATTTATTGATATTTTTTAGAAATTTGTCAGGGTTTATTCTGTGAACATATTTAGCCTCTTCCGGCAACTTATGATAAAAGATGGCCAAATAAAACTTTTGTTTGTAACAAATGCTTAAAAGACATTATAGTTGGTATAAATAATTATGTTCAATATCTATGTTGTACAGGTTTTTGAAGAAGTAACATTTCTGTGTAAGCTTACTGAAAGTAAACACACTGCCAAAACTATGGTAAGCATCCAAGTTTTTGTCTTCATTGTGTGAGCCAGGTGCTGTTATTTTTATTTATTGCTATTTAATGTCACATAAAATGCATCATAAGGAATGTTTGTTATTACAGTAATTATGAAAAACTGTCACTTTAATTTCACTGGATCTGCCTGTTAATGGATATCTAACCACCCTAGTTTAACTGTACACTGATTTAACTTGATACTCTAAAAGTGTGGATATAACTGGATACCAAAACTTGTGTGCATTTATGAAAAATAGTCTAATCTCATTGTTTGGAAAACAAGCTGTTTCATAACTTTACACATAAGTAATATGACAGAAATCTGCTCTAATTCTTGCACATGCAGAACTATAGTTATAAATGTTGCATTCAAAATTATTTCCAGTTACGTATACTTTTCCCATTGCTTGCTATTACTTCCATCAACTTAGTAAATAATATAAATAATCTTTGCTTGTAATTGGCACTATGAAATTTAACTGTAGTTCATGTGCATAAGTGAGAAAACAGTCACATTTTCACTTTTTATCCTACCAGTATTTGGAAAAAATGAAAAAAAAATTACAAAATCAAAATAGAGTCAGATACCGTATAATGAAGAAGTTTTACTTGTATCTAGTTGAATGAGATCATAGCTACTTAAATCACTCACAGTTTACTACATATACCACAGAAGGACATCAAAGATGGATTTTAATTTCAGATTAAGAAACCCAAATTTCTGTGATATAATGTAAGTTGTTCAGTGTCATGATAGGCCTAAATAGTCCAAAATAGGCCTGGCCTATTGCTCTTCCCCTGTTGTGGGGAAGAGCAACCATAGGAAAGAACCTGAAGCCACTGAGTTTAAGGACCCTGGCTTGCCCAGACATGTTTTGCTCCTGTTTACATCCTTGCTCTTATTTACTTGGCTTGTGTCTGCTTCATGCAATGCCTACGTTTTCTCCCAAATTTGGGTAAAGCAAGCCTATGGCTACAACTAATATGGGCAAGCTTGGCTAACTGCCATTCTGATTGGCTATTATGTGTCCAAAGGCCCATTAGTCTCGGGATACAAAGATAAAAAGAGATGTGCAGGTAACACAATGTGCGCTGCTGTTGTGTTCATGCTTGCTCCTGTCTGCCATTATTGTTCTCTGCTTCTAGCAGTGTTCTGTCTCACTACCTTACTGCATCCTGAACTGCCTAGAAATTGCCTGCTTTGAGTTTACCAGGAACTGGCACCAAATGCCTCCACATGATAGGCCTGCATAGCCAGTGTGACATCTCTGCTGAGACTGCACATCGCAAGACACCTGCCTATACCTGCCAAGACAAGGGGCCTTGGATGGGACTCACAAATCTTCCAGAGAAATCAGGATAAGTTCAGAGATTGTTTGCTTCCTTTCCCCAGCATCCTGTGAAGCATGGGAAGGATCAGAAATCTCAGTGGCTAAGACACCAACAGACCCCCATGCAGGTGTTCGGGTACTGTCTGAAGCTGTAGCTATCCCTGTGAGTCAGGAAATAATATTTTGTGAGTAAATACTTAAAGCCCTTTGTAATTCAATAATTGCCTTCTTCTATAAGCAGAAAGGAGCTTCCTGAGTCCTTCTAGTGGGCAAGTGGTACAAGTGACTGCAAGAACCTTGTCTTCCAGTTCAATCAATGTTTATATAGTTTTGCTAGTTATTTCTAGATCTAGTTTATTCTTTGTATAATGTTTCCATGACTGTTGCAGAAAAACCTAATTATTACTAAAAATTGGTGGTTGGGGGTGGTGAGAGTGTTGAATATAGAAATTAATAATAATACTAATTTTGAAAAAAATTATTTCACATCAATTAATTACCCCTCCATTACACTCAGCTGTTGAACTTTTGTTTTAATAAATGGTGATTTAGTCAAACCAGCCTAAAAAGACATTGAGCTCAGTTTGGAGTAGACCTTAGGTGGGATTCAGCTGATTACGCATAGGCATGTATTCTGAGATCGCATAGGATGTCAAGGAATCTACAAAGAGGTGATACACCATCTCTTGCTATGGATTGAAAAGCCTAAGTAAATTTATCTACAATGAAGATAACCTACTGAGAATGCTATCTGAATTGGTTCATGTGCAGTTGGTTCAACAGTTTACCCCTCATTGTGTCTGCAACTATTTTCTTAGAGGGTAATGGCTTACAATTGGTTACCAGCTGGTGAATCATCAGCAAGTGTTCAGTTTTTGCAACTGTTAAACATTATTAATAGCCTCCAAGAAGAACTTCTGAACATATAAAATTCTAGGAACAAATGTATACACATTAAACTTCTCTTACATCTCTCAGTGGTGTTGCTTGGTGCTTAGACTTCAGTCAGTTCCTAATAGCATTTCATTGCATGAATATGTAATTCTATATCCAATGTTCATCTTTGTCCTGTTCCTGCCTCTTTCCATTCTGACCATACTCTCTATATTTCATAGCTTCTAATTCTTGCTAAAGACCTGGCCATAGACATGAAACTTTGGGAATAATTGTACTACAATACTGTGCAGACACACATATTGTGCTTCTTTATGTCTTATGCAGTCACTGGAAGGTAGAAAGCATCACAAGTAACTCCATTGTCAATCCTGGCTCGCCATCTGTATGGGCATATTTCAGCCTGGAGATGCAACATGATCAACTGACTAGACTGTCAGAATCAGCCAACCCAGTCATGAGTTGGAGAAACTAATATTTTTTGTTATCTTTTATGCATTTATAATGGCTGCTTTTCACTGGCGTTTTGGTTACGTCAGCTGTTTCCATTCTTTAACATATAATATTCTTTTAAGAATTAAAAAAAAATTAAATGTATTTTCTGTGCATGAAATAAATTGAACACACATAAAATATCCTGTAGTTATTCTGCTTCTCTGTTCTTTATTTATCAAAGGTGTTCTGTATTACTATATAAACTTTTTTTCCACATTGAACTGCAGTGCAAAACAAAGCCCTGCTGGGAAGCACTCTACCTAAATACAACATTCACTGCAATAACATTGATTGTTTTGGTTTCTATTTTGGTTTTACTTTGGAGAACTTTTCCAAACTCTCATACTCTACCTGGACACATGGCGAGGACAAATTCTTCTGAATTACAGTCCATATCAGTAAATAATCTGAAGAACCTAACACATGTTAAGAGCTCACTAATGAGCTGTTCTACATATAGTCTGTTGTCACTGCCCTATCTCTTCCTGAAACACATAAGATAAAAGAATAAAAATAAATGCACTTGGCCTCTATTTTGATACCACTCTTAGTAAATATCAGGGCCTTTTTTAAAATCTTGGTTTTCCACAAGGTTGTTGTCTACTGTCATTGTAAAGATATTATTACACAAACCAAATCTATTTTTATTAATTTCAAATGACACCAAATACATGCCAATTAAAAGATATAGAATAGGGAGATTAATGCTGGAGATGTTTTCAAATGGTTCTTAGATCACATTTCAAGGTTGCTATGGTGAACACTCTTCTGTAATGCAAAAGAAGTAGGATTCAGCATTCCTTTCTGGACAAGAAATAATACTTTTAAAAATAGAAGTAACAATACTTGCCACTTTATTTTCAGACATTTGAGTTACAGTTTTACTTTTGATATTAGTTTATGATAATGAGGTATCTGTAACAAATAAAAACCGCCATTTTACATTTTTTTAAAAAATGTTAATAATAAGTGAAAATTTCATAATCTTGTTTAATTGTTGTTTTCCAAAATGCATAACTGGGATAAACAACAATGAAAAACAATGTCAATGTTTTGTCCACAAATAATGCTTAAAGTATCACTGGGTTTTTTTTTTCAATTTGGATTTTCTTTTTTTTTTAAGTCTGTGCTATGGCTTTGGTCAACTGTTGGATTTCCACCTTCACAGCATAGTTTATTTTGCATGCAACCTGCTGGCTCATACAGAATAGCCTGAAGGAGGAATTCTCTGTTGCAGACATATACACTGTCATTCCAAGTTATCATTAAGCATTTCTCACAAGCCTGCTGTAATGCAATCTGTCTTCATGTCAGCTGGACATTACTTCCCCTAAGCTCTGCATCAGTCTTTTTTCTACCATTCTGTCATTTTTTCAACACAAACCATAAGACTAATAGCCATGATAAAATCCGTACAGACAGGTGGTGCTGCTATCACTATGCTGTCAGGAAAAAGCAGCTCATTAAAAAAAGAACATTAAGTCCATATTTATATTTTCTTTGGTATTGTGGACCCATGCCTAATGTGTCAATATTTTTATGAATGGTGATTAGATATGTTATGTCTGGTTTGACAAAAATCAAGTGATGTACAGGCATATCCCTTTGCTGTAAAATCCAAAGAGAAGATCTGTAAGAGTATGAGGAGAAAAAACTTCCAGCCTCCTCTCCCCCAACATTTATATAAATTCTTTAATGGAAAAAATACAAAACCTAGAGATGAAAGTAAACTTCTCAAGTCTTAGGGATCATTTGAGATACAAACCAATCTTCTATGTTTCTGACTCAGTGACACGGTGCTATCAGACAATTTAAAAAGTGATAAAATACTCTGTAATAATGCTTAAATTACATATAAGGGCTTTGGGGGGCAAGTTTGGGTGGGTGGGGAATCTATTTCTAATTTGAAAAAGAAAACACCACAGAATCAAATTTGGTGGTGTTTTAATAAAGAGTTAAATTCAACATTGTTTATTCATTAGACTAAATGCAAGGATTTGTTCAAAGCCAGTTTTAGATTAGATCAGAGTTAAAATGAATTATCTAAACCACAATTTAAGAGACAAATGTTTTCATACAAATGTATTGATTTATTTCTTTAATTGTATTATAGAAATAATCTAGAACAGAGACTCATT